>OZ012694.1:42607557-42680057 GCA_963942565.1 Maea johnstoni | reverse complement strand
AGGCTGACAACGGCCTTGCCTGAAGGTGGCAGAAAAAGTAACGATAAACGAAGTACTTATTGGTAACGGGTGGTGCTTGCCTCCCTCCCAGGCCACACATCTAAAATGATCTCTGTCGTGTCTAAATGTCGTGGCATACCAGCGGGGGCAGTAAATTCTATTCAACAGCACCCCCTGGTGAGTAAAGGGCTAACTGAACATTCAGATAGAAAGAGAACTTAGTCGTTGTATCACCGAGACAAATGGACTATGAGCACCCCCTTAGCTGAGTGATCCAGCACATAATGCGCACACTGCCCACCATTGCCCTCTACTGGAACCACACACTCAGATGTTGCTTTCATCCCAACCTGAGGCCAGCGGGAAAGTTGCCAGTACCTTTCAGAAAAGTGGCAGCAGTTCCCTGTTACTCGGGGTTTCTCCTTTAATTAGTCCGTCACGTTGTGAAATCTCATCCCACAACCAGCGGCCTTGACCTTGCCGAAACCTGCTGCAGACCGGACATCAACTCTAGGCTTTTACGATAATTCATTATAGTTGACATGAGTTCCACATTATTCAAAATTCCTTTCCCCAAGAACGAAAATTGCAGAATTCACCTTTCTGTAGATTGGTGGCAGATTGATATAGGGACCGGTATATAGGATTAGAAAAATGGTCGACTCAAAATGTTGGCAGGCTATATTTGATAATTTCTTTGTTTTGTATTATAGACTGCCGGTGTACTATCATTTGCGTATCGGTCTCTAATATTCTCGGAGGTATCATAGTTTAAGACTGACACTCAGATCATCTTAAAAAGGTTGGCATGACGGCTCTTAGCTCTGCCGTGACCATGAAATGAACCAGACTTCTGATTAAAAAAAACTAACGTTATAAGTCATTAATACCATCTCATTTTTATGTCAAATTTTCTAAAACATGCATTAGGTTTTCTTGATCGTAAATAAGCTGAAGAATGATAATCAGATCACTTTAATAGGAGAAACGTGCAGAACAACCTCGTGTTACCTGTCCGTTCATATCACACAGAAGCGACATCTATCGTACGTCTCGCAAACTATTTAGTGATTTCGGGAGAACTTTGAATATAAAATCTCTTGTTACGCACGAAATATTGGCCTGCGATGCAATATCCATGTCTTTAGGTAGATCAGGCATTTTTTAAGCTTTAGATCATTGTGTGTGTTAAATCCTCCTGTCTGGTAGCTTTCCGATGCAAACTGTTCCAAAAAAACATTATTATTTCACAGCTAAAATTTCATTCCCAAATCAAACAATAGACGGCGCTAAGAGTTTGTCCCCAGAGCAAGCAATGAGCCAATAATAGCTCGAGAAAGCGTCATACATGTGCAAGAATTATACTACCAGGATAGTTTCTTTGTTTGCCAACCAGTCGAAAGAGGGCGCTGTCTGTGTTGTTGACAATGACCTGTAGATTGACAGCAACACGAAGAGGTAGGATGTTTACAGAATGTGTAAAAAAACAAACAGGAACAGATGCTTAAAGTTTGCGGCTAAGTAGAGGTTTAGATTGATGTGAAACAGTTCAGTGGGGCGGGCTATAATGTTCCCCACGTGTCCTTACATACCTAAACACTCGCTACCCCGCCGTGCTAAAATGTAATACAACTCATCGACAGCCGTCCACGGCGAGGAAAACTACTGCCAGGCCGGGTCAGCTTTTACCATGTGTTTTTTTTTTATTTATACCTTTCTTCACAGTATATGTGTGACTTTCGAGAGTTCGTGAATTATGGCACCGCTCGGTAATATGCGGGACACTGTGCTATATGTAACGCAACTTATCAACAGCCGCCCTCTGACGGAATGAATACTGACAGGCCGGCTTAGTTTTTTTACCAAGTGTGTACATATTTTCAATACACGTGACTTTTCTAAGATTTTAAGACTTTCACGTGATTTTGCATCGCTCAGTATAGCCCATAACTGCAACACAATTACTGATATAATAATGATAATTGATATTTGATATAGCGCCTTTTCCACATATAATGCTCAAAAGCGCGTTAAAGAATAGTCAGTGGCCAGATGTTTATGGTCCATATAGTCAAATAAACTCCTTTCGAAATAGCAACGTTTTCAGATGTTTCTTGAAGTTTGGCACACTATCAGCAGCCTTGATGTTGTCAGGGAGCTCATTCCAAAGGCGTGGTGCATAGGCACTTAATGCTCTGTCATAAAACCTTTTCAGATTAGTGTGTGGTATTTGTACAAATAAGTTGCCAAAACCCAT
The DNA here is from genome assembly GCA_963942565.1 of Maea johnstoni. Lineage (NCBI taxonomy): Eukaryota > Metazoa > Annelida > Polychaeta > Spionida > Magelonidae > Maea > Maea johnstoni. The sequence continues at coordinate 42,677,800 of OZ012694.1, read as the reverse complement.
CGATACCTGTATAAGAATGATGCTCGGAGTATGTGAGAAAGTTGCCAGTGACTTGTGGGTAGCCGGTTGATTCACGGTTTCTTCAACCACTCTTGATTGTCTAGTTATGATTAATCCTTCTTTCGTGGAAAAGTGCGTCGATGAACGAAATTCCAAGTTCCAAATACAAATATCAAAAGAAATAAACCATTCAACCCGGGGCATTACACTCATGCATATCAAGTTTTGGAATGAATTACAGATCACGCTAGAAGTAACGACCGCTCTCCCGAACATTCCATATATTATGTAAATGAGTAAAATAAGTTAAGAAATTGCATCCCAGTTCATGCAGTCTAAATATTCTCATGGATGATGCAAACAAGTGATCTTATTGAGTCACATTACAATCTTCCATCGGAGTTGAAAATGTCAATATCCGGACAATGATTTATACGGGAGCTGCAAGTACATGTTTCCGCCTTTTTTACGGTAGACGGAGCCACCGTCGGTTATGACGTCACACCCTGCCTTGTCTTCTGTCTTTGATTCCTGCGTAGTTGTGTGACCTGCCGGCTGGCCAGGGCTCTGACGTCTGGACACTGTCCAGGCTGATCAAATTCCACTCTCTCTAGAATGCGTGGCATGTGTGGTGTGGTCCTGCTCCCTGCTGTGCCCCCGACACCCCTCAGACAGGGCATGTTTACAAAACCCCACTACCCTCACACGAGCCCTGTCAGAGAATGCTTCCTTAGTCTGCGTCCAGGAATCGCATTACCCTCTAGACTAGCTCCTAGTCGGTGGTGTGATTCACACACTGCTTTGCTCTTTCCTGGTTTCTATCTTTTTACACTATGTTAAGATACCTTAAGTAGTTCTTTTGACTGATCACAGGTGGCGCCAACTATTTTCAGAGCTAGAATTGGTCATACACCATTTGGGAAATACATCGCCACCTAGTGGGTAAGTGGAGAACTAAATGAGAGTAGACCAGTTTTGAGGTGGTATACTAAACGTCTTATGTTCAATGTGATAAAAGTGAAAATAGTGTATGGCCGAGAGCTAAGACTAGTCCGGGCTATGGAATTAGGTGATGCCTTTCATTTTTATGTTTATATCAGTCGTCTATTTAACTTCTGAGTGCTAGTTTCCCCAAGAGCACGTGGATAGCGTCAATGGTGGTCATCCCCCAAAATAGAAAATATCTCGCTTTGGCCACCTGGTGAAAAGGTGTATAACTAAATCAAGGCTGAGACACCAACACTCGTCCTCATCGATATGTTTAATGTGGGAGACCACTCGTAGCGCCATCTATTTTGAACCTAAGATACTCAAAGATATGTTTCAATTAAACGATTTTGGAAACTGAATCATTCCGAAGTATAGTAACTAGTCTATTCTCTTACTTGCACTAAAAGAGTCCAGCAATTTTGTTGGATGTGAAATCACACTCAGGAGAAATGATGGGTGAGGGTGTAACAGTAGCCAGCGATGCCAGATTGCTGGATGATTGACATTTCTATTAGTAAATGAGGCTGGCTAAAGGCGCCAGAGTCGTAAGAATGCCATCTCATCACAACCATACATCAAACACAGTGATACAGCAGGGCTTCTTAACTCAACACAGCCATACATCACCCAGAGAGAGAGAGAGAGAGAGAGAGAGAGAGAGAGAGAGAGAGAGAGAGAGAGAGAGAGAGAGAGAGAGAGAGAGAGAGAGTCGTTAGGCAGAAGACATACATACAGGGCCCCACTTATGATTATGATGACGTCGGGGCTAAACTGTATGATGTTATAAGAGCTATCGGTGAATTGTTTTTATCTCTAATTTACTGCAAGAACAACTTGATCTATTTCACATAATGTTGCGAAAACATCCTGATCATATCCCTTTTGGAATCTATGCTGAAACTTTGGAAGGTTACAGGTAGATACACTCCAAGAATGTATAGAAACGTCCTTAGTAAACTTTAAGCTGCCCCACGTATTCCTAAACCAGTCGAACACTCTATGCTTCTTTGTAATACTTACCTGTTTCCGACCTATAGTTTGCTGCTGAGACTGTCTATGTCCTAGCTACTATGCTTTAGTTGTTGTATTGGTTGGCACATGTTTTTGGCACGCTAACGTCCTGTGTCTATCGCACTTGAGCGATCCTTATATTAAGTTCTCGTTTTGTTTGTTTTTGTTTTTCTTTTTATATATTTTACAATGTCTATACTCTGTATGTTCTATGATGTATATGTTCTTTGATCTATACGTATATTTATGATGTTGTACCATAACAGGAACAGTCAATAAACATACAGTACTACAATACAATACCACAATCGTGTTTGTAATTCAAGTTAACAATCAGCTATTCCACTGGGAGAGGAGGGGGTGTCTATCAACAGCGCAAAATACATGAGGAGATTATGATATCACACATTTGGGATGCATGCATTGCGAGTGGCTGTCATTCTAAGGATTCCTCAGCTGGTGTAACGGGTCATGCCATGCCAGCTTAGTGAACTTCCAAAGACACACGCAGACTTTATAGGCGCACATTTTCCTTTTCGGAACCTACTTTTGAACGACTAGAGCTCACGTGTATTGAACATATTTATATTTAGGAGATTTAATTGTCATGAAGGTGGAAATGATGATGTCTATTATTACTATTATTATTATTATTATTATTATTATTATAGAGTCATAATCAACAACACCTCAATGGGCGAGCCTGAAAAGGTGTGTTTTGAGACACTTCTTGAAGGCGTAGTAGTAGTAGTAGTAATAGTAGTAGTAGTAGTAGTAGTAGTAGTAGTAGTAGTAGTAGTAGTAGTAGTAGTAGTATTTTAATTATTATTATATTGATGATGATGATGATGATGATTTTGATGATGACGATGGTGATGATGATGATGATGATGATGATGATTTTGATGATGATGATGATGATGATGATGATTGTGAGGATTATGAGGAGGAGGAAGTGATCACGAAATTGATAGCAATGATTGAGATGTTGATAGTGTTGCCATTGACGATGATGACGGTGGTGATGCTGATGATTCGAAAGAAAAGTTTGCGAATGCGGCAATGATTTCGACGACGTCCATGGAAACGACAAGCTAAATGATGATGAAAACGATGATGATGATGGTGATGTTGATGATGGGGAAGGGGATATCAATTATGGCGATAATTATTGTGAGCATTAAGCTATCGACATAAAAAACAACGTACAGCTGAAACAAAAACATAAAACAAGGGAAACAGCGATGTCAATAACATCGTTAGCATTGTTGGCTGAATGAATGTTTAGAATGATACCCTTTTATTATTCAAAGACGACTCGTCGTATAAGCAAAATAGCAATATAACCACTGTATATTGATAACCTTAAAAATGGAAACAGTTAACAAGCCACCAAAATACTAACTTCCATATAGGTTGCATTTTCCTGTAACCATCTGTTTATATTTGTTTTGCATCACATATTTCTCCTACCCCTTCCCTGTCAGTTTCCTTTACATCATGCCAGCTTCATAGCATCAGTCACTCATTTCCTCGGCCTCCTACAGGTTTACTGCTCTTCAGTATTTACTATTGACATAAAAGCACAATAAACTAGGATGAAACTACCCGGACCTGTCTTCATTACTCCACCGTTAAAAAGAGAGCTTTATATCTCAAAATAGCTTGTTTCGGTCGTCAGGTTTGCGCTAAATCTGGCCCCATTCACTAGCAGTCAAAGAACTTGATTTAATAGCTCTGCATTTTTCACCAGGGGCGGGTGGCATCTGGCTGCTTGCTATTCCCGCCACTATTAAAGATTCCAAGTGCGAATCCGGTTCCAGGCACGTGAGTCAGTTGCCCATGACTTAACCGTGTGGTTGGTCTTCTCACGAAGGGTGGGTCCAGCACTTAAAACATTAGTTAGAATTTTCTAGGTACATGTATGAACTTGTAATCCATCCAAGTTAAATTGGCCTTCAGAAATTCTGGGCGGCTGCTGCGGGCTGAAAGTGATTTAATTAAAAGAAATTACATTTTACATTTTTCTCAATAAAACTCTGACATTTAAGAAAAGATAAATCAAGGTAGCATTGCGAGCTAGCTAAAAAGGTCTTCTTTCAGAAAATGTATAGTTTACTGGGTGTCCCCAAACGGCCGTAAATGAAGAAAACTCTAACTAATGTCCTAAGTGCTGGACCCACCTTAATCCGATTTCCTCCTTAGCCAGTTTGTCAGGATATAGCCTTCACGTGGTAGTAAGCGTGTCAATAAAATCAAAGTCAGTGAGGACGGGTCAAACCACATATCCACATTTAACTGCCTTCTAAAGTTTGCATTGCCATGAAGATGACAGAATGACGGGCGGTGTTAAATAACAGGTTGAATGATTCACTTAGGAACTGGAATACTGGATGTTAGACTAAAAACCTGGCTATATTTGGGTCACCCTAGACCTCTGACCAGGAAGCAATTGATATTAAAAATAAAATAAAGCTCCTTATGATACTCACTCAGAATATAAACATGTCTTGTGTGTGGGCAGTCTACTTCTAGTGTAGAGTTTAAGCCGCCATACACATTTTCTTACTAGTCACCAAGTGGCAGATATGGTCAGAATGGTAAAGTTAACATTTGTCCCAACAGGTTATGTGCAAGGGCTCTGTGCGATTTCGACCATGATAGAGAGCCTAATGGTGCCATCTATCGGTCATTGAGATTACTACAATTAGATAACTCAAGTCAAAGTGGGAGGTTAACTTTTCAGAGCACAAGAACTGGGCTAGGCTCCTGCAGACCTGCGCAGTGGCGGTGTCTTGCTAGGGCCGCTGCTGTGTTTTTATGGTGTATGTAGAGGCACGCACCGCCGCACTTAACTGTATTCGCTCAGCTCACAGGCATTCATAAACACGGAGCAGCAGCGTACGTAGCCCGAGTGATGGGATATACTGTCGTGGATCTTATACTAAAAGCACTGGCTCTAGGATAAATCTACCGCCGAGAGACTGTTCTATTATGGTATTCAAAAGATTATCCTCGTAAATCCTCTTAATAGGAGCTTTGCCTGCAAGGAGAAGATTAAGACGGACATCGGACATCCCATTCGGAACAAGTGAGTCGATCTTTGAGTGTTCTATTAGCTTGCGTCAACTGTTATGAGGAGGTTTGGTTTAAGTAGCAAGCGATTACGAACTGTACCCGGCCCTACCCCGGCAGAAGTGTTTTGTAACTAAGTGGGGTGAGGGGGCTATCTGAACAGAAGTACGGGTCAGGGGAGGGCGTGACCCACGGTGGATGGATAACTGGGCGCACATGACACCTCTAGGGATCATAACACACGTATAGGGGATAAATAGAGGGTCTTACATAGGTAGAGGAGCAACAATGCACTTCTATGGATCATGATACAAGCTTAGGGGAAACACTAGACATTCTGACATCGGTAGGGGCATCATGACTTTTTTTAGCGATTATGACATAATGGTAGGTGGTAACAGAACACTTAACGGGATTTGATTTGATTTGATATGATATTATTCGGTCTAGTAGGATGTATACTACACAGCATTTGGCACATAAAAATCATATAGTTAGGTGACTACATGGAGGGTCATTAACTGCAATGCTGTATACACTAAAAGTTAAAAACCTATTTCTATAGTGGTCCCAGTCTGCCCATAGTCCAATGGCATCTAATGTAATAATAAACTCCACTGCTCAAGATTGACATAACAATAATATCATATAGTATAACACTGTCTTAAAAGGAGGCCCAAATATAATGACATGGAGGAAACTTTATAAACTTTGACATGCATGGGTTCGACATGACATATGCAAGGGATTCTTACATCTGTAGAAGAGGAAACATGACACGCGGGAAGATATCGAGAAGAGCATACTAGACATACTGGCATGAGGGACGGGGCAACATGGCACATATACTGAATAATACGTACATAGAGGGGGGGGGGACTAACATGACACTTCTGGAGAGTCCGACGGAAGGAAAAGGGGCAACATGACAAATATCAGGATCCACATAGAGTGGGCAACGCGACATCGCTAAGGGTTCTGCCATAGAGGTGGGGGCAATGTCTTTTCTTGGGATTCTGACATGGGGGTGGGGGCAATTTCTATTCTCTTTATTCCACCATGGTAGCTGGCATGATGTACTACCTGTACTAATAAATTGCTTTTATGTCTCTCATTATTCGTATGTGTTTACCTGTCTGTAATATGTGTATCCATACTGAGTGTGTTATCATTATTATTATTGTTATTATTGTTATTATTTTTATTATTATTATTTTTATTGTTATTGTTACTATTATTATTATTATTATTATTATTATTATTATTATTATTATTATTATTATTATTATTATTTTCATTATTATCATTATCACTATTATTATTATTATTATCATTATAATTATTGAGGATGATGATGATACTACTACTACTACTACTACTACTACTACTACTACTACTACTACTACTACTACTACTACTACAACAACTAATAATAGTAATACTACTACTACTACTACTACTACTACTACTACTACTACTACTACTACTAATAATAATAATAATAATAATAATAAAAATAATAATAATAATAATAATAGTAATAATAATGATAATAATAATAAATATAATAATAATAATAATTCAAGTGTCAGGTTCCCTATACTAAATATATACTACTACTACTACTACTACTACTACTACTACTACTACTACTACTACTACTACTAATAATAATAACAATAGTAGTACTATTATTATTATTATCATGATTATTATTATTATTATTATTATTATTATTATTATTATTATTATTATTATTATTATTATCATATATTAAGTATAGGGAATCTGACACATGAAAAGGGGGCAACATGTTACACCTAGGGAATCCTACAGAAAAAGGGTCAAAATGACAATTCTATGGATTCCGACTCAGGGTGGGGTGTAAAAAGACACTCCCAGAGAAGCATGCCTCGAGGCGAGGGAGTAGCATGTCACTGCTGGTCGTGATTTCACCATGGGGAGAGGGGACCAGGAACCATTGCTGGTGATACGACAGCTGGCAACATTCACTGTCAACACCCAATGTCTACGATTAGCGTTAAGTGTCAAAAACACTTGTCAAACATATCCTCAGGCATATCTGCGCGACAAATAGCAGGGTAAGACTCTGCTTAACTATCGTTTGAACTTTACGACTCATGTTACTGTTATTTTGCCTACTATAGCGAGCCGTTGAAATATGGAAAATTTAATGGGGATATGTCAAATCATCATATTTTACTGTGATGTGTTTCCTAATGCAAAATAGAGGGGTGGAATGATCCAAGGTTTTTCCGTGGTACTATGTTTGTTTTCACTACTTGTTAAAAAATTGACACTTAGCAAGTTAATACCAAGGCGAATACAGGAGATACTAGACTATGGTCGTGCACAAGAATTGAAACATATTTCAAATAATTCTTTCGACTCGCACACTCAATCAATGGCTCGGTGTTAGTCAGTGGTTTCTCCATGTACTCCGGTCTCCTCCACCCGGCTACTCACGATGTGCCTTAACCCTTATGCTGCTGGTTGCTATTTTTTGCCAATACAGAATTATGCAAAAAACTGAAAATTATTGAAACCCTGGCATATGGTACTCATATGATAGTACTCAGTGAGAGCTTTCCAGTGAATACCAACATGACAGGGTTTAGATGTTTTTCAAAAATGTTTGCACCTTTGCGCGTAGGATGAAAGTATCACCAGCATTGGAAGGGTTAATATGGCACAAAATGAGGATTAGCGAAACTCTATGCACAGCAGTGTTCTTCTCATACATGTAGGTATCGTACATGTACATGGTTTAGCGTTTGTAGAATAGCAGTAAGCTGTAACGTAGTAACGACCACTGTTACTAGCTACTTAGGGCACATTGGTGATTGGAATAGGTGTTACAAAACCCAGGGTACGCCGACCGTTTTTATAGGGTGCAAACGTTCAGGTGAATGAAAATAGATAGGGTTGATGAGACAGGGAGCCTGTCGGTAAATCACCCTGAGCAGATCCACCGTGCCCCTTTGCAGCACCCTCATCGTGGGTGGGCACCGTGGAGGGTCAGGTGACAAGATACCCGATCTGATTCGGACCTTTCAAAGGGTGTTTTCGGGTGTGACATGGAGATCTAGGGTTCGATGCAGGGTCAGTTGGCAGAAATCTGAGAAATAGGGTATATACTTGAGGTGGGGGTTATTTAGCACGGTGCAGCCTCTAAACATTTTAAATGGTTAACATTGAGGAACCATCTGGCATGATCAAGGAAAACTTGTCTACTTCATTAGAGCTTTTTGGAATTGGTCTGAAGCGAAGCCTCTGTCGCTCTCCACTGCAACAAGGTGACGTTTGTCCACCACGCTCCCCTCAGCCAAGACGATGTGCGTGCTACTCTCTTGCCAGGTCCTCAAATGTTATTACACCGGTATATACTATAGGCGATTTCGGTTTCTTGAACTGTTACACCGGGGGTAGTTTCCTGGTTACGTGGTATTGGTGCCGTCATTACACACCTAGGAAACACACAGAGGGACCATGAACAGGCCTGTCATGTTTACTGGGGAAATAACATTTGAACTGTTATTACACTGGTATAACTATAATAAATCTTTCATGCTCTTACACCGGTTCATTATCACTTTTGAGGAGAAACCTACCGCAAAGGTGGCTTGTCCCCAAAGGTTATCACACCGGTATAGGCGACGTATGTCTGCTGTACTGTTACACCGGTTTCACGGAACTCCTTACACCGGAGGGATTTCCCCAGCGGTGCAGGATGTCGCCATCATGACCCTTGCAGGACACACCAGGCAGGATCCATGTGGGCTGCCAGGAAACTAACGTGCCCAAGAGGAGGTACAGGATGACTGCTCTCACAACACACATCATCTCTTATCGTGGATATCATCTAGGCATCAGTGGTAACCATCGATAAATCTTTCGTTAATCTCTACTGGGAAAATTTCAGTAAAACTAATTTCCGATTTGCAAATTTTATACCGACCCATACCCTTTCACAGCCTCTTGTGAATATCACTGACTCCAGATCATTCAAAACACAGCTCATCCTCTATAAAAATGGTATAAGAAAAGATTTTGGACTGGAAATGGCGCATTTGAACTTACATTATCAATGGCAGATTTAGAGTTGTATTATAGTCTCAATATCAGTAGTATAACATTAGACTTAAGCCCCTTTTACACTATGCTGGCAACTTGCTCGCAACGTGGTGGCAAAAGATGGTTGCGGGGGATTGCCACCACATTTTTACCCCCATAATTTTCTATTGAATCAAGTTTGTACAATGTATTTTTTATATAGCAGATATAGTCAATAAATACTTACTAACTCACTTATTGCCCCCCGTCGCCAATGGTCGCCAGTACGTTGCCAGCAAAATTTCTGCTAGTGTAAAAGGGGCTTTACACTATTTAAAATCTCCTAAATTGTTTGGTGATGTCTCTCCTACTGATTGCTTATCGAGTGGGTTTGGCTAAGATACATGACATAATATGCAGGTTCCTTAAACCCATCTATGTATTTCAAGGTTAACATAATAATGAACACTTTACCTATGCTTAATGCACAGTGGTCATGGTGTACTAGCAGGCTAGCATGGTCACTATATAAATGTGTGGCGCTGTGGAGGGCTATCTATGGTGCTTCTAATGTGTATCAAAAAAGACAGAAATGACTGTACAGCTTCAGGTCCAATCTTACACTGACTGCTTCCTTTATTTGATAGACGCACCTTTTTATTTTTACATGAATAGCCCAAGAGAAACTGGTCTTATAAGCTCTAGCACAGTTCAGATAAGAGATGGCAGCATGTAATACCACGATTATGGAATATGTTTCTTATCCCCTCTTCTAGTTAATGAAAAGTTACTGCTTATCTAAGTTATCCCAAATTCTATCTGAAACTGGCAATGTCAGTCAGAAAGAGCCAGTGAGTTCCATTGGATAGAACTGTCTTATACTGTGGTTGTAAATAAATACAAATAAGTTAAAACAAAATCAATTGGTATTGTCTCTTGTAATGTCTTGTAATGTAACTTCTTGGTACACAATTTGATCTTGATGAACACTAGTGTAACGCCAGAGGTTACTAGCACATGACTTTACCACATACACACACTGATCACCATATTTCCTTTTCTACAGATTTTAATACAATTGCATGGTCAGAGGTTAATAGAATTGCACCATGCCTTTAAACCTATCTTCCCTTTTCAAATATATCACCATATCTCACTGGAGTTTTCATAACTCTTCTTCTTCTTGTTATAACTTGTTCAGCTGTTTTCCTTATAAGTGGAGATGTCTCATGACTGGCACATCCAGCATGAGACACAGATGAATCAGGACTTGGTCCCTTAGGTTCACTATTTGTAGGTGAATCATCCATTTTTGGAAGGACCTGATGCCATTTCATTAGTCTTCAGAAGATCACAGCGATTCCTTCATGGGCAGCTATGGAGGAACGAGGATAAAAATCGCTTCTTTTCTCGGTGGATAGTTTCCAATACCTACTGCTTGATTCTGAATACATCACCAAACTCAAGAACTGGTAGTGTCTTGGAACCTCTCTTGTAGTATCTGACCTGGCTTTCTTTGTTTCTGCAAAGCTTGTTTCAAGGTTCTACTAACTTTGGGCCTAACAACTTGAATGACGATGGAATTTCTAAGCATAAACGTCTGCTCATTAGCATATGGGATGGGGAAAAGTTTTTCCTGCTACTGCACTATTTTAATATTCCAGGAGAGCAACATATGGATACCCTCTGTCCATTTCTGCCTATTCGATCAGGGATTTAACTGCTGAAACGTTAATACGTAAGACTTGAGATAATGACCTCATTGGCCAAAAATGCCTGACCGATATCGGAGTCCGCAACTTATGCTCTGGCCAACAGTCAATCACCAAATGCTTTAGCTCTTGAAGTGTGAGACCTAATCTTGTTGATATTGCATTGTCTCCACACTTCAGAGACAATATTGGCATATCTCTACAAGCATATGGATAATTATACCATCTTGATCTCTCCATGCTTCAATTCAGGTGCACCCACTGGGGCTTAAGATATAGAGTGTCAGCCAAAAACATATTGCTACCACATAGTCACGCCACACGAGAAAGCTATGGTAAAGCCATGTGCTATTTACCTATTACCATGCAATTGTGTTAAAATCCTGAGAAAAGGAAAGCTGGTGGTCAATGTTTGTATGCTAGTAACCTATGGCTTTACACTTGTGTTCATCATTTTTCATCTTGAGACTTGTCTGCCATTTAGAAACTTCCATACTACCAATAAAAAGTTCCTCAGTTATAAGGTGATTGTCATCTTCCTCCTGTTTGTCATCTTCCTGTTGCAGGTATTCGTGACTTTCTTCTTTACTCTTGATCTACACAACTTTGCAAAGTAATTCTACCTACTATGTTTCCTGCATTTTGACTTCCCTTTCTGCTTTCTATTTTTTACCTATATGTAGTTAACAAATGCAGTTAACAACCTACCATGAGTTGTAGCTAGGAACCCTGATATCAGACACCATCTTATCCCTTATCATGCTGTCAGTCTGGTCACAAAATTCACATGTACTTGCTTTAGTTTTCAGCTGTTATTCAATGGCTAATTGGCTCATCTTAATATTTGCTCCTCTGCTAAAACAATAATCCTAGGAGTTTGACTGTAAGCTCCATATTATCCCAAGACTTACTGCACACCTTCTCAACCCCCCCCCCCCTCCCCCTTCTCCAAAAGTGAAAGTGTTGAATACTTCTAAGGTATCAGGTCCAGCACAGTGCATTGAACATCTACTTGGATTGCTGGTGGCTCCTATCCAATCTCCGCTGTTTGCACATAAATGGTGGACCGCTGTTTCCACCTTCTACAGTTGTCTGCCACATTTCCCTCAGACTTCAAGTGTCCAGAAGGCCTTAGGTATTCCATGCTTCAGCTGTGAGTAACAACATTTCAGACACCAAGTAATGTGTATCATAGAAGAGAGAAATAACCAGCTTGAGATCCAGTCTTACAGTGATTACACCGTTCTATTGGTTCATAACTTGCTCAGGAGGAACTGGTCCTGGAAGTTATAACACTTATCAGATAATTGATGGCAGCATGTGATATTAGGAAAAAGAATTATGTTATAGTGCTTCTGCAACTAAAAGACCACTTGGAACTATTTATGAAGAGAAGGAAACTTCTGCACAGTTTCTATCTAGTTGCAATTGCGAACCAGTTTCCTGGACATGGATGCATGAATGACCTCACACCTGAATGCAGATTTGATTTTGCACGCTACATTGATGTGCTTGGCCTATTTGTAACATGTTATCTACGGGTGTGCTTACAACCAGGCACTGGCTGACGTCTGGTCGACTGGTGCAGGAATTAAATGTCTGTACTGCTGAGAGCCATGCAGTTAAGTTAGAAATAACTGGAAATGTGTCTTCTATACTTCAATGGCATGTTTCCATATAACATACTGGTGAGCAGGTACATCTTAGTTTCGTCCAACTCTCTCATAAAATACCAGAGACGTATATACCTAGTTGTATAGGTCCCTGTCGAATTCAAAATCTTTACTTGTTCAAAACACAATGATGCAAATTTCTTTGATTTCAGCTACTAGAACCAATAGTATCAATCCATGAACCATATGATTGGCCTTAGCCTTATCCCCTCTTCAACAACGAACACAATGTAATGTGTGACCCTTGGTATTCTAAGCCAGCCCCTTTAAGTCATCCCCCTATTGTGTGACTGGGGTTGTTTCTGGGCTTATTTGTCTGGTGGTATCAGTGCCATGATCTGCCCACATTAGCTGGACTAATAGTGGGGGCGGGCGGGCTTGGTGGCGCTGGACTAATAGCGGGGCCGGGCTGTCTTGTTGGCGCTGGTGGCCAGGGCCAGACCAGTGGCCTGAGCGCCTGCTATTGTTGGGATGGAGCCGGCCTCGTGTAGATATACACGCCTAATTAATCAAGACCTATACCGCGAGGGCTGCGGCCTGGAACAAAATAAACCAGATTGCGCAACTTGATCCCACCAGGTCGGGTATGAGACTTCACATAGTGGAGGGGGGGGGGGGGGGGGCTTCTTTCTGAAGTGACTGCATGGTTTAAAAGGTTAAATGCAGGACAAATGGCGAGTTCTTTCATTTTTTTGAATATATTCCTTTTCCGTATATATCTTTCACACCCCTATGAACGAGAAGAGTTAGCGTGTTTGCTACTATGTGTTTCAGATGAGAAAATGCTTTAGGTCTTGGTATTGCTCAAGCTGGCTTAATATAAAGACACACCCCCTCGAAGAGAATCCAGCACCCCTCCCCCTATTCTAGCTCGTGGATGACGTAACATGATCGGGCCGGGTGAATGTGGGTGATGTTACACTGCTTATTAGAAGCAACTGCGCAACCCCCTTGACAGATTACTGCATTGTTATGCTTGCAGTCAGAAAGTTAAATTACGCCTCCTGCACTGCCCCTCGACCTCTCACCCTGGAAGGTCGGGTTTCTAATGACTAATCCACACATCGCTCACTGGTGCCTTGCCCTCACTTTCCCCTACTCAGAGCCACTACCAGGATCATGCACAGAGAGAGAGAGAGAGAGAGAGAGAGAGAGAGAGAGAGAGAGAGAGATTAATTGTGCCTCAAGTGGTGGGTGTAGAAAGCGGTCCATTAGAGGAAAACCAAAACACTTTTTAGCTGGATTAAAAAAAGATGAAGCTGACAGTTATGAGAACTAACAGTCGCAATACATTTGTGTGTTCTTAAACCAATGGTATTCGTGCAGTTGAGCCAGTGTTAGCAAATTTGTCTGTCCTTGCTCCATCCTTAAAAATTAAGAATATAATTTATCTTTGAGTGAAGGGTATAGCTTATCTTTGAGTTAGGTTATCCCAGTTGGAGGACCATGTGGTATGTGGTATGTAAGGGACCTAAACCAAGACTTATTGTTAGTCTACGCTTGACTGTGATGTCCAGATTGATGGTCAGAAAGGAGACAGTTCTCCACCCCTGAATTGCTGTATCCACATAACACTTAGACACCTTCAGTCCGAGAAGTCAGATTGAATGGGCATGATCGCCTCGGCGCCGCTGGTCCGTGAAACTGCCGAATGGGAGACATGTCCGAGTTGTGATGGTTGCCATGGAGAAGTGAGATAAGGCACCAATGTGACAGCGCACGTTCGGGCGCCGCAACAAGTTGGTCATCGATTTCAGTACTACAGTAGTCCTGATGAGAGTGTCACGATGAGTGGTATGTAATACATTGCACTCTTCTAAGTCCGTTTCGACCAGGAACTTTTATTGTATGTTTTATAACCATTTGCCATTATGGAAATTGTATGACACGCTGTACGGATGGACAACTCACCCACAATTCTAAGCCGTTAATAGGAGTTTATTTCTAAGCGAGGATTCCTCAACGAATTGCCCTTTAGCAACCACCGGCTGGTCGGTCAAGTGATGAGTCTGACTCCGACACAGTAACTCCGACACGTCTGACAGCCTGGCATTAGGGTTCATCGACTACTTGATAAAACAACTGCTTCCACATCACGATTAAGGTAGGCCTGTGACATACAAGTTATTCTCTTATATTTTATAAATCTGATGATGAATTGAGGGCTACTTTTCGCGATGCCCATACGTGGTTGACCAATAGGGAGCTTCATGGAAGAACTGGGTGGCTGTAGGTTTAGGCAAAAGAATCTGTATTTTATAGAGTCAAGATGAAGAGAAGTGATATATCATCCATAACAAACTTTTATATTGATGACAACAGAGGCAGAGTAGAAGCTGTTTCAGGTGCCTTGCCGCCACATTTACATCCAAGCGATACTTCGAGAAGAAATGGCACAAAACCAGTGTCTGTTAGGCTTAAGTTCTTGTCAAGCAGTTGTCGCCGTGTATGGACAACTGTATGGTGTTGATTTTCAAATACTATTATAATCATATAGAGTAAAATTATTATATTAAGTTATCATAAGTTAAATATAAGCTATGTCCAAACCAGTCCGGTCGTTGCAACTTTGGCCTATGAGGGGTCTTTTCAACCCATATAGAAGTATGAAATGAATGTCTTTATCACTAGATATATCCCTAGTTTGGCATGTGAATGGGGTCCGGTCCCGTCTGCCACAGCAGCTGGCCGGGTGTTATGAAGAATGCGATGCACGTGTAGTTCATTTGCAATTGATTCGACCTGGACGTGATTTGAAGGTTGTGACGATGGTTTATTTACACACTAAGCTTGGAACATCAGCTAATGAAGCATGACCTCTCCTGATCATCAACAATACTTAAACGAAAACAAGCCTCCTCAGTGCCGCGAGGAGGATCTGTTGGTAAATGGTCGGTGTGTTGTGCGACTTCCCAGGAATGTTGCTGATATCACACTGGGCTGATGCCTATCCCATATTGGAGCCATTCCATGCACGCTCAAATAAAGCCTAGCCACTAAGCACTTTATATTATATACGTATATATATATACACACACACATACATATATATATATATATATATATATATATATATATATATATATATATATATATATATATATATATATATATATTTGCTTAGCTGAAATAAATACTTCATGAGGGGATGATATATGCAGTATTGTATTGTATGTTTATTGCTGTACTGTACAAAATCATCAAATACAAATGTTTTGAAATAATAACCTACAAATAAGGACATGAAATTAATACAAAGAATATAATAAGACATTGTGACACTATCACTAACATAGTGTACAGTCATACATCATGCAGTATATTTTCATTTTCATTTGACTACTCTAAAACTCTAAAATATAGTAGTCATGTTCTTTTTCATGTACTTGAAGTCCAAAATAAATATTTCGATGCTCTGTATTTAAATTGCTAGGATGCTTTAACTGTCGGCGATAAACTCAGTTGATCTCTAACATCACTAATAGCCGATTCATACTCAGGCCGGGTACTGGTGTCGACACCAGTTATAGCGCTACCCCAAGATCGCTAGGCATTCACACTTGTTTTCTCACAGCTGTTAAACTCATTAAAGGGGGGTGCTGTTGGCAAAGAATGTAAACATTAGAG
Organism: Maea johnstoni; assembly: GCA_963942565.1. Taxonomy (NCBI): domain Eukaryota; kingdom Metazoa; phylum Annelida; class Polychaeta; order Spionida; family Magelonidae; genus Maea; species Maea johnstoni. The sequence continues at coordinate 42,661,638 of OZ012694.1, read as the reverse complement.
ACCCTCAATGCGCATGTCCAGTTTCCATCATGGCACCCAGAGAACAACTGAGCTCACTAGTCACAATGTTTTTGAGGTTTCTTTACATAATTACTCAATTAAAGAAAAAGACTGAGCAGCAAAAACAGCAAAGAAGAATCAAGTTGAGGGAAGAAATCCTTCGAATGAAAAAAAGGAGACTACGCAGGTTGAAGAATCACAGGTTGGAGATGCATAAAATGTTCAAAATTATGCAAATACTCTTTTAATGATGACATTTTAGCGCCAAAAGACATTCCAGCCTGGTGATTAATGATAATTAGCCATGTGCTCTGTGAAACTGAGACGCTTTCATGCTGCATGTCTATTCACACTAGAGCTGAAAATCACCCTGGAGAACTGGAAGCGACACCATGCGATTCGAGACTACCTACTGACGTACTCTGGCTGTGCCGTCCCACAGTAGGTCGCTAGCCTATTCACACTAGGGTTCTGTAGCGCTACAGCAGCCTGTAGAGGCACCGATGCGGCACAGATTTCCTAGTATGAATCGGCCTACAGAGAAACCTCATCCCCAACTCGTGACTCGAAAAAACGCACAGGTCTTTAAATAGATATTGACGGCAAATGGCAGTTGACGCCTGTAGGCCGTATTCCACATAACATGCAGGACTCTTTGGATGAAATCTTTCTGACCAAAGCGTCCTGTGGTTATTTGAGGATAAGAATATGTTACCAGCACCCCTCTTTCATGTAGATTGTGAATTTATAAAGCATGCATATATTATTGTATAATTATCTTAGAACCATGCGACACAGTCGGGGCGACTTGTGAGAGTTTGGTGGACCTATTAGTCTGTTGGGTATTCGTATTTTCCCACCCCTTTTGGGCACATGTTGTAGTGCTTGGTAAGCCATACCCTACCCATCGCAGATACCCGAGCACCCCACTGTGACCCCAATACACGCGAGACATCATCATCCTATTTAGGTGTCACTCTCGTCTGCTTCGAATTAACAATCTGCCAAAAATTAATAACAATGGATGAAGTTCCTAAAATGATTTTCTATAATTTACGGAATAATACGATGTTGAATTCGCATATGTGTCTCATACAGTGAAATCAAAGTGAAAAATAGAATATACCAAACACTAATTTCTTCCCCAATTAGAGATTTCCTTGGCATTTGACATCGATTGCTAACTGCTTGAAATATAAAAAATCAGACGGGCCACACAGCAGTGATTTTGCTTTGACAATAGTCTCCCCCGCTTCATGATTAAATCTCAACAAGCGCTTCCCCATCCCTGATATCTGAGAAGCCCACAGCGACACCAATACATGGGAGGCCTGGTCCCACATGGGTGTCACTCTCGTCTGCTTATGACTTAAAATCTCAAATTAACGATGCAATTGGGGAGATTTTCTATAATTTTCACATTCAGCTAATGAATAGTATCCTAACCACACACTCACTGGCAGCGAAGTGAAGATGGCACGATAGCTAGGAGTTCTAGGAAGAGATGTTCGTATTTCGCGGGAGCATGCATGTGGGTAGTGGCCTGTTAGGGGAAGTGGGTAATTTTAAGTGGGGGTCTGGTGTTTGCAGGGCCTTGATGAGAGATTAGATGAGGCGGTCTTGCTGAAACGGTTCCTGTGTTCTCTAATCTACACCAGTATCAGGTTCACCCCTCTACCGCTGCTGCTGCTGCTGCTGCTGCTTCCCTCTTTCTCAAGGGGGAGGAACTCCAAGGAGGAGTACACAAAGGCTTGCCATGCCTAACTCCTAGGCCTCATCTGTTTTTCCTGTTCCATGTACACCCAATCCTACACTTATGTACGAGTTCTAGCCTCCAGGACAGTTTAACATTTGTCATCCCTTATGAACACGTGACGAGACATTAGGGTTGACAATTGCCTATACAGCTTCCTCGTGTGGTGATTGTATGAACTAAGTAACAGGCCACATGTCCTAATGTAGGTGAACATCGCTTTATCTATAATGGGGTAATCGGTTAAGCACTTAAAATACAAGTCGCTAAGCCAGGGCTAGCATGGTTCTCAGACTGGTGTTAATGGGAGTAAACACTGTAGATGATTCAGCAATCATAAAGAGGACAGCTTGCCCTTTACACGTAACTGGATGGAGATGATAAAACAAACGGTTTTAACCAATCATATCATTCACTGCCGTTCTCAGGGCTCCACCCAGTGTGTGAATACAAAACTAAAGAAGGACCGATGTTGATTCAGAGTAGATGTTTTTAACAACGAATTGTTGCCAGTCTAGTAGGGGCCTGAACACCCTCGAACTTTTGACATCCGCCCAAGAATAGCAGACCAACTCCCAGACAATTAGCAAAAACAAACTTAAAGCTACTTGTTAGACGGCCAGTAACAGGGGAATGTCAACTTCTGCTTAATCGCTGGCGGATGGATTTCAAACGTAGAAAAGCGACATTCTTGCTGAGCTAGCAGGAGAACACAGGCTTCAGCTCCATATCTGGAGTAGCTTGTTCACCAGCGCCATGAGGAGGAGGGCGGAGGCTGCATGTACAACACCTTCTTCTTTTTGCTATACAATTTTCAACCGCCTCGTAGTCCACTTTAAGTGTATAGCTGGCACTCCATGTTGCGGCCAATTCGCAAAGTCAAAAAACGCATAAATCGATTCTCTGTAAATTCGAAAAATTTACTCTACACAATATTTTGTGAATCTACAGTATTCAATACTGGAATGTGGATTTTCGTTTATCGTTAGCTTTTCTGCCGTATTCTGCTGAAGTTATGGCTAGCCTGCTTTGTGTGGGGAGTGAACCTGGGTACATGTACGTACCCGGGGAAAACCTCCACATAGCCTTTAGACATTGGCAACTTTATCCTATTTCCCCCGCCGTATCAAGGTAAACTGTAGACGTAAATCACCTGTACTTGATTAATCGGTCTTGGGCAGTTGTGAGCGCTAACTTTATTATAATAACACTAACAATATCAACACAATTTACTAATTTGCTGTGCGTGTATTACTGCAACAACAATAACAGCAACAGCAACAAGAACGATACATGACGATCACGGGCAGATGATCATGTAGTGGGTTATCGAAACGAGGAAAGCCACACCATCAATAACACGAGGAAAAGCATACGAAGCAAAAATACAATAGCAACAGTGTAACAACAATAACAACAACATTATAGATGATAAAGATTTAAGGAGCGAATTTGCTATAATCATAAGTTGATTTTAACAAACCCTTAATTAAGTGCATTTCCCCTAATCGTAAGTTAATGATAACAACTGCAGAATATGCAAGAACACATTCCTTATCAAATGGCGATAAATAGAACATATCCAACGAGCCCATGGTAACTACCAGGAGGACTAGAAAGGTATCATTTTTTTGTATTATTTCTCCTATACGTTTGTTAAGTGGACGTTTTCTGTCTGTATTTCGAGTGTTGATATGCGGGAGCTGCCCCAGACGAACCCTTGCCCTGGGGTGGCAGGGTGGAGGGTGAGAGGGGGTAGTGGCGAGTCTGTTGACTGCTGACATGATTGCGCAGTCAGGCGGAAGACTATTAGCCTAGTGGAGTAGTACAGGAATCACTGCCGCCCGCCGCCTCCGCCGGCACCTCTCGTCTGACTACTTGAACCCACTCTGGCTAAGAACAGTTCCCTCCTGAAAACCGTGGACCACTAGAAATAGATAAGGAATAAGACTTTGCTTCGACTGGGAGTTTTGAGGTGTGTTTTCCATTCAAATATTTGGCAATAAATGCTTCATAAGAAGGGCATATAATATTTTGAGCAAGGCTAGGTAGTGGTTGCTACATCAGGCATATGGTATAATATTTTTTTGGTTATAAGGTCTGTATGGATGCCTCTCGCCGACTTTAAGGTACAAGTGAACATCAGCGTATAGGTGGTAGGACAATTGCTTGTAAAACATTACACCGCAGCCGTCAAAACGCATTGGAATGAGAAAGATAATGGAGTTTAAACTTTTTTCAAAGTAATCAATAATATTTTAATCATTGAGATTGACCATTTGTCATGAAAGAAAAAAACAAGACCACTTGATGTTCTTACTTTCAAATTATCTTCAGTAGTATCAGATCTAGCCTAGATACAAGGCTCTATTCTGATTTTACTTTATTATATATAAATGCCTGCACCCCTAGTACATAGAGACTTGTCGCCTACTGTTGGCCATTTAGTTCACACAATTGCCACACGAGGGAGATTAGTGTGCATATTTCTAACTGACCTCCAAGTATACCGCAGTTCCATCTATCCGCAATGGAAGACATTGAAATGTGGCCTGGTAGGCAGGCTATATCAGATCAAGAATGATTTTGCATAAACATGCCTAGCATTAATTTCAATATGCTGTATAACACATTGGTTTGCACGCATGTAACAACTGCTTATGTAATAATCACGGTTTATGTAATATTAACCGCTTGCGTAATAAAAAATCAACTGCTTATGTAATAACAACCGCTTGCGTAATAAAAAAATAACCGCTTGTGTAACACAACCGCTTGCGTAATAAAAAATTAACCGCTTATGTAGCACCAACTTCTTTATGTAATAAACAAAATCTGCTTATGTAATAACAAACCAAATATTGAAAGAAAATAAGTTTTGTTATGGGTGTGCAATGCACAAATAAAGGACCTGCCGTTTTCAACTGCATACATGTATTAGTATCATGGAAGCAGGCACAGACGGAAAGGAGTTGTAGGTAAGCTTGTATTTATTTTATTTGATACGGGGTATATAATTTAGTTTTGCCTTAGAAGACCAAACACAATCCAAGGTTTTGCTCAACATACCTGACCCTGTTGAAAAATGATTGGCTAAAATTCTTGCCTGTATTTACTCTTCTGTGTTTCTGATTTTAAATATATTTTTCTTTTTCTACAATGAATTTGGCCCTACTCCGTGGGGCATTGCTGTGTTAGTTATTCATCCATGACATAGAATAACTAACACAGCAATGCCCCACGGAGTAGGGCCAAATTCATAGTAGAAAAAGAAAAATATATTTAAAATCAGAAACACAGAAGAGTAAATACAGGCAAGAATTTTAGCCAATCATTTTTCAACAGGGTCAGGGGTGGTCCTGATCCCAAATCAATGATGATGATGATGAATGACACTGAATGTGGATGATGATGATGATGATGTGGATGATGCATGTATTATGATACTGGTTAATACATGATAGAGGTGATTTAAGGAATGCAGGAAAAATAAGTTGTAAGTTGTTGTGTTTTTTTTTCGATTGGTCATGGATGACTGGTAAATGGATATCATCGTTCAGTTCTCATTGTGAACATTTGATGTTCAACGGGGGGGGGGGGGGGGAAGTGTTCCAGCAAAACAGGTATGAAAATCTGGTACTGATAGATGTTTAATTCACAACTCAAAATAATGGTAATTAGTTGTGTTTTTATCAATTTTTCATGGATGACTGGTTGAATATTACATAAGCCGTGATTATTACATAAGCAGTTGTTACAGTCGTTTAACTGTTTTGTGTTATTACATAAGCAGTCAATTTCTTATTACGCAAGCGGTTGTATTACATAAGCTGTAGTTATTACATAAGCAGTTGTTACACACGCAAGTGTACATTTTATCCACGATCCACGTCTTTCGTGTGCTTTGATTTACTAGTAAGGGTGCACGTTTTATTCCCTGTGATGGTTGATGAGAGTGGTGTTCCATACCCCGACTCACTGACGTACAAATCACGCCTAATAGTCCAGCCAGAGAGTTTGAATAGCCGCTCAATAGAATCGCCCGGATCTGAACACTGAGAGGCCAATTACACCAGTACAACGAGTAGACAACCTGCTAGCAAAACCAACTCTTACACAACAAATCAAACTCGCCCAAAGGCTTTGCTTAAAGACCACTTGATTGATGGCTGTACTGACTTATAATGCCGATGTCAGTGTCCGGCTTTCCGTATTGAGGATTCCATTTAGAAAATATCCTTTGATGCATTTTCTAAAGTATCAATCCTTTATTCACGGCCTGGCAACTACACACAAACATACATATATAATTATATATATATATATATATATATATATATATATATATATATATATATATATATATATATATATATATATATATATATATATATATACTAGTATATATATATATATTTTCATATATATATATATATATATATATATATATATATATATATATATATACTTTTATATCTATCTATCTATCTATCTATCTATCTATCTGTATATATATATATATATATATATATATATATATATATATATATATATATATATATATATATATAGTTTTTGTTTGTTTGTGCACATACAGACGCATACATATTTAAGCTCTGACTAAGTCCTATCTTAACCAATCCCAAAGATGATAAAAGTTACAAGCAGCATTCCTGCCTATATAAGCCTGTTGTGGTCCTCAGTGGACGTCAACAATACGTTTTTTGAGTCATTAGAGGGTTTAGTTGGTGAGGCAGCTAACCTCTAACCTCTGCTGACCTGCCGAGCCTCTAATGAGACACTATCTACGTCTACTCAGCCAGGTTTGTATAGAGTTTTAGTAGCTATAAACACATTGATCGGCACTGACAAGTGTTCTACTACTATAGACTATGCTACACGTTTAGGGATGGAGGGGGTACTCACTCTTCAAAACTCGCCTGGGGTGTGCCGACTCTCAGGGTTAGCTATGTATATGCACGTATGTATGAATGAATGTATGTATGTATATATGCATGCGTTTATGTGTCTGTCTGTCTGTCTGTTATGTATTTATGTATGTGATCTGATTTACTTCCAAGATATGAAATTTCATATTATTTTGATGCATAGCCAATATACCTACATTGTAAAGAGCACGATAGAATTACCATGTAGTTTAACATATTATAGAAATATAACACACCGTAGCTAACTGAAATTTTGACCAATTCCACTTTATACCGCACTAAAATGCTGCGAGGTAAAAATGCCTTTTAGTTATTTTGCGTAGCTGGGGAAACTTGTTGAGAAATGTTTGTTGCAACCCGTGACGAAATCAATCATAAAAGCAGCATGATGGTATATTAGGCAATCGCGGCAAGAAATGTCTGAATGCTCTACTATTTGGTGCTGAAGGCTGGGGTTTTCCAACTTATGCTTCCTAAAGATGATTTCATGGAAAGGTATTTCAAAGATGTGGAGGGCGTTTTGTGCCGAAAGAACCTTGATGATTTGCCAAACTGATTGTTATCCTGATGCTGCTTCCTGGAAGTTGGTACCATGGCTGTTGCTATATAATATATGGAGATATTCTCTTTAGTGCTTTGTTTTCTAAATGAGAGTATACGTAGCAGTCTTTGAGTATAAACAAGGTGAATGTGTGATCTAGTTAACGATAATGCTCCCCATATGTCCCATGATCCAAGGCCTCCTCGCTGTCAAACAGTGGTAACATTTGCTCCCCTCTTACGTATGGTAGCCATTGCTGGCTTGTTCTGCCGCCGTCACTCTAGACGTATTTTGCGTCTCAGCCAGCAGAGATTTTGGCAGGGTCCCAGAAATGCCTTATCCCCTGCAAACAACACTGGCACCAAGCTGGCAAGCCATTTCTCTCTCTCCCACGAGCCATGGCTGCTACTCACTGCCCCGCCCTCTGGTGTAAATAATACACGGATCAAACACGGCGGCTTGAAAGGGAACTGCGTACGCCCCTCAGTAGCGGTTAGTTCGCTACAAGTTGACAGGGTAGTGGATACGCCATTGAGGCCACTCTAGAGGGGCAGTTTACTGTGTTCCACGGGGCTAATCTCTTCAACGCATGTCCGTCACCGTCTCCCAGCTAGTAGCTTAATCATACATGCACCTTATACATTACACATTGGTTGAACGATTAAGTTAGTTGACCTTGAGCCCCAGGGCAAGGTCACCAAAGCAACAACGTTTAGATTTCCTTTTTCTTTTGATGTCCCTTTCGTTGAAGCTCCATCTCTTGCCAGAATAAAACTGTAAAATATGAGTATTATCAAATAACTTTCAGGGTAGGGTTGTGGTGTTTACACGGATAATCCATCATAATTAAGACGAGTAGGTCAACTGTCTGACCTGATTTCCTCCATATTCCCTCTACATTCACCCCTCCATGTTCTAGGTCAGCTATCTCTTACTTCTAATTGAAGACATGTTGCCAGTCGAGGCTGAGATATAAACAGTGCAGGGCTTCCCGCTCTGCTAATGATGTAATGACACAGGCCACCATACCAGAGGGACCTCCGACCTTCCCAGAATCCTCAACGCGATACAGCACGTTATGTCAGACATGTCCTACCAATCATTATTTACTAGTCCCATTGTAGCCATTGCTAGGATTAAGGATCCGACGTGGTGGCCTAGTGGATAAGATGCATGGCTCCCAAGCCTGACATCGCAGGTTTGAGTCTCCACTGGGACCCCATAAGGCGCAAGCGGGTTGGCCCAGTTGCAATACAAATGCGCGGCGTTGTGGAGTGCTGTGTATGATGCTTCTGCAACCGAAACACTCATTGGTACTATTTGTAAACACGACAATTGTTCGTTGTCTCACCTCGACGCTAGCTCTTAACTTTTAGTTCTATTTTTCCTAAAGCATGCGAGAAAGGAGGTTCATGACTTTGGTTTAGTTGTCTGGATCCAATGGACACTCGAAACGAGCCGTCATGCTTAAGAGCCTTGCTTGTTAACACTAGACCATGGCGGACTTTAATACACAGTATTAATATAATTATTTCAGACCTATCAGTGCTTGTGTTCTTGGCTTCTTTGGCTATTTGTTTATTGAAAGAGCACGTCTATCCCGGAGCATTATACACACGTTTCAATTTCTAGACTTTTCAGTTAGGCTCCTAGCTCCGGATCGGCTCTCATGCCCCCACCGTTAGAGTATAGACGACAAGAAACACGCTCCTGTAATCTTTACTGACCCTGAGTATGAGAGATATGTGATGACCCAAAGGAGCAGTCCGTACCCCCAGAGGACCCTAGGCAGTCGGCGTCTGCCCCAGCAGTCAACACGGTGACGTAATAAAGTGTGACCCACAGGATGGAGCACTGTCGTAGAGGAGCGGCTACCAGTAGCCTAAGGCCAAGGCTTGAAATTCATAAATGGCCATCACACAGCTGTTGGGTCAACAATCTTGTCATTAATTCAAGGATACCAAATGTGGATCATCCTAACTTTAGAATGATCCACTTTGAAGGATGTTAATTTCAAATCTTTGAAGGCTTAGTTCGATTCGTGTAGATCTGGTCATGTTTCGGAGGGGTTGCCCCCATAGCAGAGTAGTTCACCAACCGTTGACGCAATCGAACCAGGTCGACATTGCAATACAAATTTAGCCACATACGAGGTAAAGACATGTTTCTTTAATAATTACTAGTAACACAAGCACATCATCATGTATGATAAATGCATGTCCCTTCATTAGGTGATTACGAGGTGAGCAATGTACTGCAACGAGTATTACAAAGACTGTGTCTCTCCGTTTGGTATTTCTGCTGTAATTTGTAGAAGTGATGAGCATTTGTCTTGGCCTCACATCTGGTTAGTATTCTCCGGGAAGCCATCAGGGTGTCACGGCGAACGACTGCCACATGCCCCCGCTAATGGCACCCTCTCCCCGAATATAGGCCCACTTATCTCCCCAGTTACCACCCCACTTCCAAGTCACCGCCACCGCCGCCGCCATCTTGCCGGCCAGGGGAGGTTACCCGAGGTTACGTTACGTTACGTCACGAACCTAAACTAATTTCATGTTGTTACGTGCTAATTTCATTTCTACTTCATTAACAGTTTTCATCTGTCAAAATTAAATCGCAAGCAATTTGTTAGGTGGCATGTTTTATGTATCAAGCATTGCTGGCTGATACGTATGATTAATGAGTGATTACACTTCTTTGTCACACACTGGCAGACACATTCAAGACTGTTTAAGGGTCCACCTGTTGAGAAAGACCGTCTGCATATAACAACCATTACAATAATTCATGGTTCTAGCAGACCACTCCGTGTCATGTCCTCGGTTGTATCTCTTTGCATTTTAACCCATTCGCATCTAATTTGGACTATTGGCCTGATCGCTCTGAACATCTCAATCGGGGATTGGTGGTACGAAAAGGAACTACAACATACAGAACACAGTTCTCACAATATTGCTTTGTGATGTAGTTCTGTCCACGTGTCCGCTCCAGATGTTCGCGGTTTAACGGTGCCATTTTGATAACATCAAACCAAGACAAATAAACCGAGCATCCTCCAGGCATCTTGATCAGTGAGGTACGGTGACAATAGTTATGTTGGGAGGTCCTTGGTATTCTTACTTTGCGTTCTTGTTTACTAATTTGAAAATTAAATTAGAAATTTCATCACGTTTATTCTATTGTGTATTTATATGATTTGTACACTATTTCATACAGTTAATCAACATACAAATACCAAGTCATGTTTTGACATAATCTGCCTCCTGTGTATTTCATAGATAGATGGACAATATCGTCATTGTACATAAGGGTTCATATTAGGCATGGTTCGTCATTAGCCGTCTGCACAAAATGGCCATTCAAGGAGGTCCCTGACGTGACGGTAAAGGTGGTCTCCAAACACAGGTGGTTGTCAGTAACATACGACATACCAGCGTTTTTCACAGGAAGAGTTTGGGACTTGTCCATATACACAGGTGGTTCATGGAAATGGTTTCTTCCTTGATCTGGTTAAAGCTATATTCGTAAACAAGTGCACGCACAGTAGTAACGACTCCTTAACAACATGTCTTATCTTATCAAGAATACACGAGCTCTTAAATCCTCGTTTCCTAGAATTTCCGTATTGAAATGATGAAAAATGGGCATGAAAAAGGCAAACAGGACTGCCTGAGCATTCCAAGCGTGATATGAACAATGACAGAGCATTCCTGAGCCATGAGGTCACTTCCGCTCATCATTTGTCGTTTTTATGGTCAATAATTTCTATGAAAAGCCTGGCTTGTTTAAGGATTTAGCCTTTATGGTATATGTATCCTATAGGCAAAGCTCAAAGGGAAATCAGGCTATATTTATCTTCCATTCCCAGGGTCGGGTATTCATAGGGTAACGACTTGGTATGAGTCAGACAGCAAGAGGGTTTTGTCCATCCATATACAGCACTGTCAGATTACGTCTTGGGACATACACACCTCCATTAGGACTACAGAGGGGAGTTTGACAGGTCTTTCCTGTTGTGGAATGCATTAGAGAAGATTCAGCAAGTCTAGTAAGCAGTTAACACAATCCTCCAACTTTTTCTCCCAAACACATCTTATCGCCTCGCGTGGAACGTTTGGATAGACCGATAGTGAACACACCATTGCAACAGGTAAAATAGCAACTTTTTATCATAGGGCTAAATCCAGTTTGCAACATAAAACGGTATGGTATCTTATACAGATACAATTGAGAAACCTGTATATTGCTATTGACTAGAACACCTCTATATATTGTTTCACCTCGATCACACAAACCCTGCACAGATGAGGTCTACTGGTGAGACCCCGTTTCCTACAATTGTGAATGAGTACTGAGCACCTGGTTTATTGTATTTCTGCAATTTTGGCTTCCAAAGCACATTTTATGTTGACTAGCCAGTGTTAAATTAATTACCAACTTAACTCCTGTCTCTGCTAACGTACGGACATGCCTCTCGAGGACTATGCGAAGCGAGGTTAATATCATATTCTTTTATATTTCATTTGTAAAATTGTACAATAGGACATGGTTAAGTTATTATTTGTTAATGAACTAACGTGGTTTACAAAGCCTCTGCAAATACAATTGTGCAGCTGGAACTAGCTTAAATGGTGAGGTAATTTTTGAAACCCAAAAGGTACACGCACCATAGTCTTTCAACAGCTTAGGAAAACGAAAACTTACGACTGAGCTCCCGCAAATACTACTACTGTACGGGTACACTTGTAGCTTATGGTGAGAGAAAACCGTGACATAACGACACATGTTCATTGTCGCTGATTCATTCATCTTCGTGGTTGGATTTTCACGTGGTGGTGGTTGTTGAAAGTGAGCCTAGAATAATAAATAGCCGTTGGAGACTACTGTAGAGCACTCTGCCGGCCCAAGTACTAGGCGCTGTTTATGTTTTGACTTCCGATGCCCTCGCCAGACTCAGTGTGGGAACCCTCTCTCAGGCGGCAAGTGGTTGGATGGGTGCGCTTAGACCAACTGCATATGGGTATGGTATGGTGATACTATATGAATAATGATGATGATGATGATATATATACATTATATATATATATATATATATATATATATATATATATATATATATATATATATATATATATATATTTATATATATATATATATATATACATTCATACATACAATTGCATACTTACATACATACATATATACACTTGCATGCTAGATGATACAATGGTGTTCAGAAAACCGGATGTTCATGTGATTTCCGTTCTCTCTCCCACGGAAAATAAGTTTTTTTTGTCATGGACAATGGTGCATATTTAGAGCCCGTTCGATGTTATTTTCAGTTAACAAAATTATATCTTAATGCTTTAAAGTCGGCCTGAGCACCCGGCTAGGAGACCCTGAGCCAGTCTTGGATTGATAAGGCAGGGGCGGAAGTGGTGTTTCAATTTTAGCTCCCATATGTATAATTTGATACAACGCTTAATCTTGAAAGGGCAGTGCGAGGTCAAACGGGTTAAAGGATTCCTGCCATTGATCAACAAATCAACACTTTCCACTTGTTGCTGCTTCCTACAGCAAGCTAGAGTACTCTCCAGCATGGCGCCATGGTGTCACCAGCTCAGCCCCTTCATGCAGCAGCCAGAGCTACGGCTAGCATCCTCCAGAGTAGCCTAGTCCTACATTAAGGGTGTTTTATCTCTATATGCTTGACATGAAAACTGTGAGGACTCTACACTGTGTCTACCCTGACTTATCTCTTAAATTGCTCACCGGTGGCCTACCGTGAGACTTTTCCAGTATGATTCTGACTGACCACCAAAGAGACTAAACATAAGGACACCATACGGACACTAAACATGTTAAGATTATCTTCCAGGATGCGCTTAACTCATTCATGATCTATAGCTGTAATGTCATCAAACATCTCACTTCTAATCCCTTCATACGCGGAGCACTGCATAACAATATGGAGTTCATCTTCCGTTATACCCAGAACACAGGCATTACAGACTTCATGGCTAATCATTATCCCTTAAAAGACTGCCATTAAATACACGTCTAGCCATGACTTCACAATCGGATGTAAGGGAGGGTATCATATAAGAGATAATCCACCATAGTAGGAAAAAGGGCTGTCCTTCGACTTTAAACATGAGAGCAGTACTCTTTAAGAGTTTCCTTTGTATAATTGTTATTACATCATAGATATGACATATAATTTAAAACAATGTATCAATAGAAATATTTGATAGATATATAGTAGGGTATGGTTTACTCTTTAAGAGTTCCTACTCTTCGTCTTCACTGCGCAAAGCAATACCCCAGATGGATTCTTTCCATTCGGTCTTGCTCGTATGGCACCCATTATAAATCATAGCTTGACACATATCTAGGATGTTAACATATTCGCAATGATCGCTTTAGTATGGGCCATATGATTATTTCATCAGATAAACTGCCTTACACTTGAATAAGTACCCCCAATGGTGTCATTATCGGTTGAAAAACACGTAGCTCATGCGCACAAATGACAATTACCGGTATCTCAATCTCCAAATTGGCTTTTTGCACGTCTTGCACCCGATGAGTATGCTCATCAGCTAATAATTAGGCTGTTAATCCGACACTTATCTCCGCTAATCCGTGTATTGGTGGATTACAATCCGCGTCATGCAGTTAAGATTTTGTGTAGATTTCAGGCCGATTAATTTCGCACACTGATTCATAGCTTTTATCCGCCTAGAGAAGAATCGGGTTCGAAAGGGATTCAGTTTTTATATCGTAAGAGATAATCTCGTTATTATTTGTCTAGTTAAAATTATCCATTTTATATTCATCTTTTAAATATCTTCAAAATCCTAAAATCTAGCAAAGTGAAAATCAAAAGATCCCAAAAGAAGTAAGGAAAAATATATTTGCATTTGTTCAGATCTTTGAAATCCTACCCCTCAACGAGATCAGTTAAACCCGTTCACATACGGAGCGTTTAGTTGGGCTGACAGATATGTAAATTCTTTGACAATACAGCAATATTTTGAGAAATGAGACAGTTTAGACAAAAGTCTGAAAAAGTAACTAATTATTGACGCGTCACTAAACTCTGCCCTCTAATGCTGGTTCAGATTTACGTATGTACTTTATTGACACATGCCATTCAATTACTGATCATACAGAATGAATTAAGATGAACAACACACCCGCGTAGTTATTACAATGCCAACTGGTTTAGAGCAAGGGTGATTGTAACATTCTCATAGAGCACTCGCCGGGATTTCCAGTTTGCCCGCACTGGGATGGTTATTTCCTCTGACTTCCATAATGTACCTATCTCCAACTTCCGTGACATTCTCTGCTGACTAGATGAGCGATATTCAATCCCGCTGGCATAAATCCCTGCCCATGTCAGTGTCAGCGACACATCAGCTGACACGGCATTTAGTTGACTGTAATTACGTCGACACGTACGATCTAGTCGCTTTAGGTCAATGGCTGATAAAAATGCTCCTTTGTTAGGCCTCTAGTATCTGATGAAATGTAGTGATTCACTATGGGAGATCATTTGGTGCCTCCATCCCCAATAAAAATGCGTCATCACAGTAGCGATATCTTAGAACGTGCTCTGTAGACTAGTTAACTAGGGATAAACTTGGGATAGGGTAAATTTGCTACGAGTCTGTGTTAAATGGCTCTTTCCCTAGTCTCAGTGATTTGCCCTTAGTCGATTTTAAGTCTAGGTTTAGTTCTTTATTAAGGGGTACCCACTAGAGCTGTGATTGATAACTAACTGCTGCCCATTAGAACTGTGCTGCCATCTATAGTTTGATAAAGACATCAAACCTGCTTACTATCTACTATGGTGGTGGTATTATACCGAACTCAGCCTGGCGACTAGGCTATAGGCAGGGTAGCTAACCTGCCATGTACACGTATCTCGTAGGCCATACTGAGTCTGGAAATGATATTCCATTCGATTAGGGGACATTAAAAGGTATGCCTGTGTAATCTGTCTTTATTCAGCGATTGGGTTTCGAAATTGAAATGTTTCCTCCAGTTATCTGTCATTTTGAGGGTACATTATTGTAAGTCAATTGGTAATTGTGGAGGAAATCAATATATCCAAAGAAAAGTAAAGCTACGAAATATGCTTGGCCAATGTGTTTATTTATATACGTACTGGTATGTAATTTACCGAAAGCACTATTTATATTCCCTGTATTTGAAAACTCCCATTTATCAAAGACTTACATATCTATTGGTGCAAAGGATTCATTTCTTTGATACCATTCGTTTTATTTCTATTTTTAGAAAGTATACAAGGATTCTCTTCAATTTTTATCTTTTGGATATCCCATTGAGCCTGTTATGCATGAGTTAACCCTCATGCTGCTGGTGACTAATTTGACCAATACGAAAGTATGCAAAAAACAGCAACTGAAAAATGACTGGAACCCTGGCACATAGGTACTCATCTGATACTACTCATTGCGAGCTATCCAATTAATACAACATGACAGGGTTTAGTTGGTTTTAAAAGATCTTTACTTCCACGTGCTTTGGACATAAATAGCCTCAGCATCAGAAGGGTCAAGTGATCTGTATTCGCAGTGTATTGTCCAATTCAATTGAAATATGCATAGTATGTAAACAACCTTTCGCCTTATCAGTGTTTGGATTAATATAACTCCATACAATTACATAGCACTTTGATAACGACGATTTTACGAAATATTTGAAGGTGAATTGTTGTTAGTGCTCTGTATAAGATTTCGACATCATATAGTCTCCACAATATGTTCATTTCGGCTGTAGTGAGCGAGCCATAATGATATTCCGCATCCGATATAAAATTTAGGTAACAGTTCTTGTAACTTATCTGAAGAACTTCAAATCATAATGATGGCACCCTATACAGGTATAATCTCCAGGCTAATGGCAGTAGGGGTGTCCAGGTATATTAGTATTTATTTGACGCACAGGCGTGCGTCGGTTCGATACCATTGAATGGCGTTTTCATTTTGATACTGAACTCAAGGAATATGCTGATTGGAAGTGCGTGATATTTATCGCAATCTTGGAATCGTTCGTAAACAAGTTCTTTGACTTGCAACTGGTCTTTGGTCATGCCGGGCACTCCGGTTCGTGCAACACTTACTCGCCGTTCAGGATTTATACAACTCCTAATTGGCTGAAAGTGACTATTTAAGCAAACACCACTCCAACAGAAAACTTTAAGTATTATTTGTGACTCGTCTAGACAGGAACGTGTCCAAACAGCTAGCCTGACCCGCGCTAGAGAGGGACAGCAACAGGTTCCATATGACATGTAATCTGTTTGTTTCCACGTAATCTGATAACGGCTCAGGGTTGAGCTTCCTACGCGACGATAGGAGAGTATCACGATACATCCCCATCCCGCAGCGGCGCACAATCAACAGCAGCGCTAGCCTAGCTACAAGGCTCTATTATGATTTTACTTCATTATATATAGAAGCCTGCACCTATACTAGATAGGGACTTGTGGCCTACTGTTGGCCATTTAGTTCACACAACTGCCACACGAGGGAGATTAGTAGTAGACCTGTTTTCATCTGAACTCCTAGTATACTGCAGTGCCATCTATCCACAAGGGATGACATTTAAATAGGGCCTGGGAGGCAGGCTACAGCAGCGCTAGCCCAGCTCGCGGTTAGAGAGAGTTTTCAGGCACACACACATCTCCGTACTGCACCTAAGTGCGCTGGTTATGTAAACAGACAGGGCTTTTATGTTTTGTGTTAAAAGCATTGCCATGGGACATGTAAGGACGTTTTAGTAAATATAGTATAATAAAATAGTGTGGGTGTCGTTGCTTGAACACCACCACTTTTAACTGACAACAGCAATGTGATGGAAATTCCTCAACCTCGCTTACATGTATTTAATTTCTAATATTTAACCACATATTCCAATGTGCATTACACGTAGGTCAATGGACTGCTTATGTTCCTCCTATCCGGCAATTACTGAACTAGCATTTAAAAATGAACAGTTGCTTGTTCTTTCTTTTAAAACTAATTTCCACTTTCCTAGATGCTGTTGCCATGACCCCCCTTCCTAGGCCTAGCAATTTTATATAAGGAAGTAAATAGCTTTACCTTGGTGTGTCGCACCACTGCACAAGGTCTGAGTTCTGCCTTGTGTTCAGTTTCTAATAAAGTTGCCATTGTCTTAGCCCTATTCGGGTGCTTTTTTCTAGTACTTCAGCATTTCCTTTTTTAAACTTATTTCCACTTTCTTAGATTGCTAATGCCACGACTCCCCCTTCCTAACATACACAGGGAAGTGGATTTTATATACCAAGTGACAATGAAGACGAGTGCTCCGGATGAGCTACTAGCCTAATGCAGTGTGGATCTCTTTTACGCCCTGTCGCACCACTGCACAATGTCTGAGTTTTGTGTCCAGTTTCTAATCAAGTTGCCATTGTCTTGGTCCTATTCGAGTGCTCTCTCTAGTACTTTGGGTTCAATCTACTATCATCATCTAGCTTCTTTTCTTTTACCTTAGAATCGTAGGAAGTTTGACGATAAACAAAACACCATTTAGTTCTAGTCACGTGACTATGGTCTTTAATACAGGCAAACCTGCTTCACCGACCACCTCTCTTTAACGACCACTTGCCGTGAACGACCGTATCAAATCCCCCAAGGATATTCCCTGTATATTTTACCTTGATTGAGCGACCACTTGCTTGACGCAACCAACGACCATGAAATCTTATCCCTAAGAGTGAATGGTCCTTTATTGAACGGCCACTTGAATGCCTAGACGCCTTTTATATTGGAAAGGGCACAATAAAATAATGAAATAATCGGTAAAGATGTGAAAGTATATCATTTCTGAGGGTCCTCAATTAATGATATATTTAACTTTTATTTTTCTGAATTGTTTATTCTTAAATTTCAACAAACGCAGCTTAACATAACAACCTCAATAATTCCAGGTCATTGTTGGAAATTCTTTGTTTCTTCATAACCTCGCTCAGACCCTCAACCCCTTCTTAAGAGACCACCTCTTTAAAAGACCACTTTTGACATTTCCCTTGAGCGGTCGCCTAATAGAGGTTTGACTGTAATTGACCCAACCAGGTCGTAAGTGATACTTTGTAGCTGGGCACCTATTCTACTGTTAGCTGCATCTAGTGGAAGTTGCGGAGTCACTCCGCTTCCGTCCAGTCCCTTCCCCTCCCTCGCATGTGTCGAATAGCCTATAAACATATATTATCATTTCACACTCTGACTTGTCATATTACGAGCAGCGAAAACCACAGGACACTCTGACGAACGTGACGCATTTTCAGAGCAGACGACACCGGCAGCAAACGCCAATCAAGACAAGGAAATGGAAATGAACTCGTTGACCCCTCTTAGTAAATTTACTTGAACTGATTTTTTCAGACATTATATGATGTTTTTCAGTTGCGACTTTTCAGATACACACGCTGTTGTATTTAACCTTAGGTCATCGTTTAGAAAAAAAATGCCGGGTGCCGATGATCCACAAGTTGCAAATCTCTCTCTCTCTCTCTCTCTCTCTCTCTCTCTCTCTCTCTCTCCACACACACACACATATATATATACATATATATATATATATATATATATATATATATATATATATATATATATATATATACTAGTATATATATATGTGTGTGTGTATATATATATATATATATATATATATATATATATATATATATATATACATACATATATACATATATATATATATATATATATATATATATATATATATATATATATATATATATATATGTATATATATATATATATATATATATATATATATATATATATATATATATATATATATATATATATATATATATATATATATATATATATATATATATAGTTGGCATTTCCCGGGGAACCCTAAGCTAGTGTGGCACATTGCTCGCCTTATAGAAGAAGGGGGATGTATGGATCTGTCTATGGATACCCTGCATCTAAGATATCCGGTGGTCCTCTTTGGCTCTGAAGGTTAAGCTCTTACTCTCCCTCTCTTTCTTCTCATCGAGAATTGTTATGCTTTGTCATTGTTCTTGAACAGTGACAAAGAATTTTTAGGTTATATTCTATTTCACTCAACGACCTTTGTGTGTCGTGACGTGCCTTTAAACACCCGTTCATTCATTCATTCTTATCAATAATACAATATTGATCGCATTAAGAGATCGCCTCATCATAATGTGTTTATGGATTAAATAGTTCTGTGCACTGCCGCTCTGAAGGGTAATGGAATCAGACGGTTATGTTTCTCTCCTATCAGAATTAACATCGGAATATAGTGGCTTTTGAGAGTAATAGTTTCCGTCGAGAAAAAAAGAGATATCAATCTGTTAGTTATAACCATGTTTAGATGCGATCTTATTTCTCCTTCAAGTTGCTGAAGATAAACTGATGCCGGTTTTATGTTTCATACTGCTAGCACAAACACGCAATGACGAATATCATCCCATGGTTTTAGAGTAATACTTAATAACCCGATATTCGTGTAAAACCTCTGAGTTTTTCGCGTTGACACAGATGTAAACAGTTTTGGTTTATGACAGATTACATGCGTTTATTCCTACCTACCCAGTTTACAATATTGCCCATTTTATATGGAATTTACAAGGTACATTTTACAATTTCTACTTGCAATGTTGCAGTATGTTCCATTTTTACATTGGATTCCTTCATGTCCTTTTTGCGACTTTTTCGATTAAGCCACGAGAGATTCTTAGATAGCCTGTTGTAGCAAAGGCCATTTAGATCTTTGTAGCCAGTTTGACATCTCCTATCCCGCAGCAAGTGGTGGCGGAAGCTCATTTCGATTCTTGCACGACTAGTTGTAAACATTTTGAATATCCTTGAGAAGTCATAAGAACACACTGCTGACAGCCTAGTTAGGGATCTCTCCACGAGAGCTCTCGTCTCGCGTGAGTTTCCCTCACTTCTGTTTATACTTCCTGAGAAATAGATAATCAGCAGAAAGAGCACCCGCCCTATACTAACACAACCCCATTGCGAGTATACATTAGTCTTAAGAATTACCCTCTTCTCCTGTGAGATGTTGGGATGGAGGTAATACACGTATTGTATTACATCCGGAGGCATAGTGCAGCCACAATTCTTGTCGTTTTATTCCCACTCTTCGTGTACAGTGAGTTACTATATACGTAGCCTAGTCCTACGCCAAGAATTTTTAGTTCATAAATTGCTCAGCAGTTGGCCCACAGTTTCTGACTTACCGGTGTGACCACCCGTGGTGCCATCTATCACCAGCCGTAAGAACTTACACCTAGACATTAAGCAAATGATAGAGACCAGAACAGAGAAAAGTATGATTTAATGTAATCATAGACTAGGAGCAAGTCCACTATATGCTCTGCACAAGCCGAAACCGCTCGCATGCGTATCTTTAAAACGGGTCACGGCCACCAAAGGCCAGCCAGTTATGTTCTATTCAGCAAACAGCTTCTATGTGTATTCTGTTGAGAAGGGTATAGCTTCTGAGAAAAGCTTGAGGGTAGTTCTGACCAAAACTCCGCGTATGGGTTTGGTATATGTAAGTTACTTTGAGCATGATTTTTCTGGTATGTGATCTGAGGCCAATTTCCAGAAAACTAGTCATTATCAATGCTGTTTTACTAACGAATTAAAACAGCCAGTCGTCTATTTTGATTCTAGGACGACTGCTTACCTTAATGGCATATACCTTAGATTAACGGCTGTATTGACCGTGTCCGCGAAGGAAAAGAAACATACGTATTGTCACATGTTTGCTGCCAAACTAAGGTTTATGCGTGACTATCCCATCATACGCCAGTGGTTTGTGTACCTATAGTACGGGATAACCATCGAGTAAACTCACGTCACTGGCAACTTTCCCTCATGCCTAAGCTGTAGATGAAACTCCTGACTTCTTGTGCCATGACCCAGCACGTCGTGCGCTAGGCTACTCGGCCATGGGGCAGCACCCGCCTTGCGTGTGGAAAGAGCTCTATATATCACCTGATCAAACAGGAAAGGCTCCTCACTGACCCCGCTACAGTGAGACATAAGTACTCTCAGAGAGCTGATTGTTCGCTGTTTATGAAATTCTTTGCTAGTGTTTATGTAGGACAATATAGAATAACATAACATTGACAACTCTAGCACTGTTAATGCGCGGACCACATGCTGATCACGGGGAGAAGTCGGCCTCGAGTTTTACATCGTTTCTATCTGCTTAGATTAACAGCGACGTGGCTTGAAGGGGATGCAGAGTTTTTATGTTCACCCCCGCTGGTTGAATACCGAGGTTAAAACATCAGCTTCAGGATTACGGTTAGAGTTTGACGTCTCATGCATATTCCTGGAATTGGGTGACTTACTTTTATGTTGTGATATTTCGTTTTTGTTGTGATTTCGTGACACACGCAAAATACAATCGCACTAGTACAATAACAATACAATATGTTTGTATGATGTAGATTTGCAATTCAATGAAATGTAATTCAAAGTAACAAGTATCCTATTGTGTGTCCATTATGTGTTCTTCTCCCGTTCCTACTGAGGAATAGGGGTGTTTGCTTCATGCAGTTCTTAGATGGGGGAAAGGGATATAAGTATCGTTAGTGTCGAATATGAAGCCACTCAGTGGTAAATCGTGACTAGACGGCGGTTATAGGAGGAGGAGACCTGAGTATCCGGTAGAAATCCAGTCACTGCTAACTTTCTCACATTCCTCGAGTGGTATAGTGTGGTGCTATATTAGCAGAGCAAGATACCGGCTACGTGTGTATAGTAAGCATGCCAGCCCTAGTTACACGGCCTACCGAGCAGTTACGAGATCGTGTAATGAACAACGGGAAATAGCGAGATTATCGCGAGATTATCACCAATACATCTACAGTAGAGGTACAGCTTCACCCCTTGGTGCTTGGTTTGTAGTGGACGTCAGCTGGTTGGTGAATACGTACACAGGTCGTCCCTGCAACAGCAGGAAATGCCGAGGCTATCGCGAGATCTCAATGCCACGGCCACCAGCTCTACTCCACTCCACTGTAGAGATAGCGACAAGTACCCCTAGAGCGGTTATTGCTCGCCCATACACCAACCCACTACATGAATACTCTTTCCTAACAGTAAATTACGGCAGCAGGGAGAAGAGAGAAATGGTATTATCTTTCAACTAGAATTGTGGACGTGGACGAATGGGAAATAGTAAGTCAGTCGCAACACTTATACACTCTGTTTGTAGCAAAGGTATCACATCTGTTTTGATACACTAATTATGTGGTGTTTCAAATCAATGATGCATTTATGTTGCACTATACATGTACATACGTGTATATACATACATACATATATATATATATATATATATATATATATATATATATATATATATATATATATATATATATGATAATAATAATAATAATTGATATTTGATATAGCGCCCTTTCCACCTATAATGTTCAAAAGCGCTTTAGAGTCATTGGACAGTTGTCATGGTCCATATAGTCAATTACACTCCTTTCGAAATAGCAATGTTTTCAGCTGTTTCTTGAAGTTTTGCACACTATCAGCTGCCTTGATGTTGTCAGGGAGCTCATTCCAAAGGCGTGGTGCATAGGCACAGAATGCTCTGTCACCAAACCTTTTCAGATTAGTGAGTGGTATCTGTAATAAGTTCTTGGTGTTTGATCTTAGAGTCCTTGTATTGGCTTGTTTGACTAACAGTTCCCTCAAGTATAGAGGGGCACATCCTTGCATGCATTTGAAAGTCAAAAGCAGAATCTTGAACTCAATCCTTTTCCTGATGGGCAGCCAGTGAAGATCTTTTAGAACTGGTGTAATGTGATCATACTTTTTGGAGCCACTGACCACTCTAGCAGCATTGTTTTGGACTTTCTGGAGCCTGCATAGCAGCTCATCAGTGATTCCACAGAGAAGTCCATTACAATAGTCAAGGCGTGATGTCACCAGTGAGACAATGGCACTCTTGGTTGTATCAGTATTGAGAAATTTTCTTATTTTCCCAATGTTCCTAAGGTGGTAATTTGCAGACTTGATATTTTTTGATACATGTGCAGACATATTCATGTTCGGATCAAAAACAGCACCCAGATTACCGACCGGTTCATTCAGAACTGGTACTATTACACCATTTACGGTAATACTAGGAATGGAGATTTTCGCCCGCATCTGTGGGGTACCCATGACCAGCACCTCTGTCTTGTCTGCATTCAATTTCAGTTTATTTTGAGACATCCATGTATAGATGTCGGTGAGGCAGTTTTCCAACTTAGCTACACCTTCGTCCACTACACGCTGATTGATAGGTTTGATAGAGATATAAAGTTGTGTATCATCCGCATAAGCATGGAGTTCTAGACCATGCTTTCTTATCAGTATTCCTAAGGGTAGGAGGTAAATCAGGAAGAGCAGAGGGCCCAACACTGATCCTTGTGGTACAGACCATAGGATTTCCTGTGATGCGGAGAATGAATCATCTATCTGAACTCGAAGAGTACGGTCACCAAGATATGAACGGAACCATTCAAGGGCTGGCCCTGTTATACCCAGAGTGCTTTCCATTCTAGAAAACAGCACGTCATGGTCGATGGTATCAAATGCTGCACTTAGGTCAAGGAGGATCAGTATAACAATTCCATGCTGGTCAATGCTTGTAAGAATGTCATTCTGTACCTTCACCAGTGCTGTCTCTGTGCTGTGACCGGGTTTATATGCAGATTGAAGGTATTCATGTAGATTGTTATCTGTCATGTAACTTGTCAGTCGCTGAGCAACCACCCTCTCTAAGACCTTTGATACAAAGGAAAGGTTGCTAACAGGGCGGTAGTTTTTTAGTATCTCAGGGTCTAAGGTAGCTTTTTTAAGCAGAGGGGTGACCACAGCTGATTTCATAGATGTAGGTACTTCACTTGACCTCAGTGAGGCATTAATGATGTCTGTGATCGTGGGAAGCAGTTCATTTTTTGCATCCCTGATGATCCAAGTGGGTATCGGGTCCAATGTACAACTTTTCGAAGGAGATTTACATATGATCTTCCATACCTCCTCCTGTGTTGTGGTTTGAAGAAAACTTAGAGTTGAGGGAGGCTTATCCTGGGGTATGTTCAGGTCAATGTCAGAGCAATCAGGTAGCTCATCTCTGATTTTGTCAATTTTTTCTTTGAAAAATGTTGCAAATCTATTTGCGAGGTCCTGAGCAGAACCATACGCTGGTAATTTTGTTGTTTTGTGTCGAAGAAGAAGGTCGTCTATAATTTTTGAAATAGCTTTTGAGTCATTACCGCATTCTGTGATTCTTTCATTGAAGTAGGTTGCTTTACTGTCTAGTAGCAAAGTATTATACTTGCACTTCTCAGCCCTGTATATTTCTTTGTGAACGGTAAGGCCGGTATATATGTATGTGTGTGTTAATGTATATATGTGTGTGTGTACGGTTACACTTATTACTTTGATTAGTTATGCTATTATTTACAATAGGTGACCTGCAATAAGGGACCATAGGTCTGATGTTCAATATGCGTTCGTTGTGATTCTTTTCTTTTCTGCCTACCACATTAAGAAACTACAATGTCAAGGCCACTCCAAGGTAACCGGCCTATAATACATAGTCCACATTCTGCAAATGTTTTGTTACACGAGCGCCCTCTGGCGGGGACAGATATAAACACTGGGAACACTCTACGCCTTCACATACTCGCCACCCCCTGGACCGGAAGTAATGCATCTGCACAGTTGTAGACTAGAATGTGGGTTACGTATCCTGCTTGAAAAAACGGGGAAATACTCGCAGAGAAGTCAGTCTTATCTCTCTTGTCTGTCACGAAACGCGTATTCCTGAGAGACTCAGAGGAATGTATTTTACTTTCTGACATCAAACCTTGCCTGGATGGCATGAGGGTATGTTAAAACAGTTTTGCTTGTATTTGTCAACCTGAAACAAGTATATGATATCTATCTATCTACCTATCTATCTATCTATGTATATATGTATGTATGTATGTATATATATATATACATATATATCTATCTATCTATCTATATATCTATCTATATCTATCTATGTATCTATCTATCTATGTATCTATCTATCTATCTATCTATCTATCTATCTATATATATATATATATATATATATATATATATATATATATATATATATATATATATATATATATTATATATATATATATATATATATATATATATATATATATATATATATATATATATATATATATATATATATATACATACATACATACATACATACATACATACATACATACATGCACACACACAACTCTTTCACTTATTGTGAACTCATGTTTGTTTTAGTCTCCTCTGGATCCACGACACACTAAAATTATCATGTAGATATATATGGGCCATGAACATCCACGTAGCTCCGCAACCCGAACACAATCTCCCAAGCAACCCTGGTCCTGGATCAGAATGTGCGAGGTCATATGGTGGCTCCCTTGCCCAGCCCCTGTTCATGACTGTGCATTGGTTTCCAGCCTCTCCTAGTCGCCCATAAACTACAATGACTCTACACGGAACTGACTACTTTAATTAACAATAGTCCCATACAGGCCTATCCACACGAAGTGCCCATCCAGGCCGAGTCAAGCGGCTAAGCTGTTAGTTTAACTTTTGTTTGGTTGATGGCTAAGAGGGGAGATTTCGTGCCTAGGGCACCGCAGGGAATATTACTCAGCCTTAAGATGCTCACTTATTATCCTAGCCATGTCTGAGCTTTGGGAAGGGGTCAACACAGTGCTACCGTAGTGTAACATGGGGTCTTTGAACCCGGGCATAAAAATAACAAATTCCTGGGCTAATCTAATCAATGCTTATTGATTTACTCGCATGATAAGCATTAGAACATCATCCGACATGGCATTTTATATTAACAATTTTACTTTCTTTCAGTAAATCAGATAATAGAAAAAAAGTATTTCAATCAGTGTTTTTGTCGTCGTATTATCTCAAGCGAAGGAACTCATCCTGATGTTTGATTTGTTTTGATCCAATTCCAATGGTATCGATTGCAGAAAGTGGTACCATATCTTGTCAGTCGCAATCCATGCATTCATCCATACAATGCTACATCAAGGCCTAGACAGGATCAATACATCCCGAGTTAAAGATTCAGTGCTTAACAGTATGGTACACGCTGTACACATTCAAAGGGGCCTTCCCCCGGAGTAGAGCTGTCTAATGTACTAAACGCAAACCGCTTGCTCGATTCACATATCGCGGGCTCAGATACCATTTGGGGCATGTAACACAATTGCCAATCAGTTTTTGTGGTGCATTGGAAGTTTTCAAAGGGTACTCTTGTACATGCCACCATTACCTTTTTGTTTTTGGTGATTTAAGAATCCCTATCATTGCATATATATATATATATATTTATTATGGCCAGGTAGAAAGTATCTCGGGTTGTCAGCTTTCTTTATGATCTTTCACTTTGCGGCGTTATTGTAGAATGTAAGACTAAACACAATCCCCACAGGTATGAGAAACGTAGGGTGCTACCTTTGAGTTATTGCTAGTACTCGACTATGGGCAGTTCTGCATTGGTTGGTCAGCTCAGCGGGAAATGCTAAACTTTCATTGACTAAGGGACCTGTTTACTCGAAAGCTGTTGGGGTTAAGATCAAGCTTAGACCATATGCAAGTCCGATGACCACAGACATGGCGAAAGGTCGCCTGGCGCAGGCCTCTAGTCTGGACGGGTTATTAACCTAATAGGTCCACATTAAAGCGTCAACACGAGTGCTTTTGCAGGAGCACCTCATTGATTATAATCACGGCTTTGCCTACCAGAAAAGTCCACAAGACCACAAAAGTCGTTACTTTAACGAGAAGTATGGCATGATTGTCTGGCAGAGCTGCTATCAGATTGTCGTCTACGTGGAGATCAGCACGTTGTCACGTACCCAGCCATCTCTTCTACTTAGACATCACTTTTTCGACCAGCCACTTTATTCTCTATTGTTGAGAGGATGGTATAAACGAATGAAAACTACCGACTAACCCAGAGAAACGAACAGCATATGTACACGTACAGTCTAACAGCCATGAACTATATATATATATATACTTTACTCTTTTTTAAATTCTATCAACAGCTGTTTCCTTACTACAAGCTAATGATTGAGTCACGATGATGACTGGGAGCAAAACGCGAAAAGAATGAACGTGTGTATAGTGATGAGTGAACGGAGAGCCCAGTTGGAATAACAACACTAAGGGCACCATCAGTATCTGCCCTACCTATCTTCCTATCTTTTTTGCGCCCAGTAAGGAATTTATATAGATAAAAAATGGGCAATGCTTTCTTTTCTCAATATAATTATTTGTGAACTGTTTTATATATGATTTCTGTAAATGTAAGTGTTGTATGTTTTATACTCTTGGTATAGTCAATAAATACTTATACTTATACTTATACTTTACGAGCTGCGTTGCTAACACAGACAGCGGAATCATAGAATTATGTTTTGCAATTGTGTGTTATGTTTGACTATACAGCTCTGTGTGTGTGTGTGTGTGTGTGTGTGTGAGAGAGAGAGAGAGAGAGAGAGAGAGAGAGAGAGAGAGAGAGAGAGAGAGAGAGAGAGAGAGAGAGAGCGCAACTGGTTTTCGTCAGCCTAGCAGGGTTTTCCCAAGTGTCAGAATGAAAACATTGAAATCAGGTCAGTGTTCCCCACCTCACCACGCTGAGCAGCAGCAGTCTTAGGGCAGATACTGATAGCTTCCTCGGCGCTAACATTCCAACTGTTCACACCGTCCACTCTACTAGGCAAGTCCCTTCTAGTCAAAGTTCTATTCAAAAGAACCACAACGAATCACACCTGTTTACTATGGCACTAAAGACAAGAATGTTCAATCGGATAGCATGTAATTACTTACAAACTGACATCCATTTGAAACCTATACTTTGAATTTAGTTTATATACCCTGGCGAAGTTAGATAATTTGCGTTCGGAACATTCCTATCTAACAAATAGGCACTACGCCAAATTCCGTTTTGGTAACAACACGCGACGCATTTCACTGTTAGACCAATGCATATGTAGCCATGTGTTGGCTATGTTACCCAGCTTATACTTACTTTATACATGACACCGAGTTCATAGGATTATGGAGATAAATTGTAAGAATCGATTATAGATCTAGTGATTAATTCGTTACAACCTATTTGAAAGTGAGATACTATTAGTTAAGCCGTGTTGGAAAGTTCGGTCCGGCCTGATATCCACCCAAAGTCATCCAGATCACACAGTGCGGAGCTGAGTGGGATCTGCATGACTGAGGTTGGATAGCCGGCCTGACCGCACTTTCATACAGGGCGTAACGAATTTATCACCTGCTCTTTCAAGCTAAGAAAAAGAACAAATACATTTCACAGAAAATTTGAAATAACTTTGTAGGCCAGAACCAGAATGGTGACCTCTAGGGGTCAGATTAATGGCCAAGTGATAATATCAATTAAAATGGTGGTTCAAGTGGTAATATTAAATATGATGTGATTTGAATCAAGCAATTGAAGCACATTTCATTTCGTCAAGCTTGACAACTGTGGTATAACATACAATAGAAGAGTTCACGTAAGGAGAGAAGCACCTATTGAAAACATATTTAGAGATAAGTGCTGGATAAGATTGGGCAACTGCTTTGAATTAAAGTCCAAAGTTCTCCTCTTTCATGTAGCGCAAATAAAGAGATTACTCCTTGTTCCATTTGGCGTTTTTAATGGTGGTATAATAAGAGTCAGATGTGGACACTCTCAATAACAACCTAGCGGCAATCCATCATTGCTTAAAGGTTATACGGACATTCCTGCTGGCCTGACTGGGAGGGTTCCCAGCTTAAACAGTGCAGATGGTTCATTAGTTACCTGGCTCAGTTGACAATTGGACTAAATGTATTACAGTTTTGGTATAGATGAGGATATCTGATATATTTGGCCAGAGAAGTTGTTTTGCCTTGTGGAAAACTGTGCTTTGGTGTATAAGGGAGGACTTTATTGCACTTCTTGAATCCCTTGAATACAATGGGTCAAACCAAAGGTGGATCATAGTAGTCTCATGAGCCTTTGCTCAAACTCACATGCATTCTAACAGCCTTTTGATATCAATCATTTTCTTATTTTCAACGTGGTGGTAAATATGAGATATTCTGATATTGGTATGAAATCGTCGAATTAAACAACTACTTTGTTTTTCTTGTAAAATATAACCGTCTGATGGCAAACATCTACTGCTACACCCTACCTATACACAATAGACACGTCCCCCTCCCATTCCGCTCCTACATGTACTACTTACGTATGACTTACGAGGCCTCTAGCGAAGGGGAAGAAACCCTAACCCCCTCACGGGTCAACTCAATCTCACCCCATCACTCATTAGTTCTGTTTTGTTTTGCAGGTTTTGGATTTTGGGATCAAGAGGCCTGTGTAAATACGGTTTCGCTTTTCTGAGTCCAAGCTTACGAGGAAAGGATATACGTGCGGGACCCGACGACCACATGGCGGGGACTGCAGCAATCTGGGAATCTACTTATTAAGTGTCGGATTACCAGGACGTCTTTGAGCCGCCAGGATGGATGAAGTATTGCGGAAAGGCTGCTGTGTTTTATGCGCAATTGTCAGCATTCTTGCCCATCAAACTTCGGCGGCCTCGGCTGGATTAATTTTCAATGCGGCCCTAAATAGGCCTATCACTGTTACACCGAATTCCATATGTGGGAGAACTTATGTGGAGCAATTTTGTGATTCAAAATATAACCAGACATGTGTTTTAAGGGAGTGTAATAGCACATGCCCAACAAGGACGTCACTTCCGCGTGCAACCCCTATTTTGCAAACCGTATCTTGGACCGGTGAATGTGTTACAAAAAGTGTTATAGGCGGCGAAACTATCGCGACGTTTCGAGGGTCTGGACCCGACTGTGTATTGAGACCCACGATTTCTAACGATTTGGCAAAAAATGGATTTATTACCTTTCGGGCAAGTGTGTGGCCTACGCTTGGAATGGCAGGGTAAGTAATGATTTTATTCTACTATCTGATTTGAGTCACTAGTTTCAACTTTTATTTATGAATGACAAATACTTATACTTATCAATTGTACTTATCAATTGTATCGTATTTACGTATATGTCATATATTCCTCATGTGGTTGATGAGTATGTAAAATCTTTGATACAAAGTGGGTAGAAAGACACCCACTTGGGCATGCCAATAATCAGGGATGTCATTGTTTAGAATTTTTTCTCGATTCGATATATTGATAAACTGTTTTCGATTTCGATTATTTCGATACGATGCATTGATATATCCATAGAAATGCTATCTATGCCATGATGGAAAATCATGAAGCATTTATGCTGGTTTTTCACCATTTTATGAGGGTCCTGCCTCATTCTATTGCTTCTTCTAGGAATGCAACAAGAAAAGTGAGGCATGACCATGTAGAGAAATGCTTTTAGAAAGCATGTGACTAGCAACACCAGCATATTCAGCTCTCAATTTCTTCTCTAAGTGTCCATTTTTATGTTTTTGATATTTCGATACATTGCGATATGTATTGACAAGTGAAAGCAGGCTGTATTGTTTAAGGAGAGTTATCGATATATCGATATACCCCATACCAATGACACCCCTACCAATAATCCTCCTACATGCAGGCAAGTTGCAGGTTGCTTTCCTACTCACAGCATGAAGTGTAACCTATCCACATCCACGAACCTTCTTTCTTTACTATCATTTACTTTCCATTTGCCATAAAGGCACTTTACAGTTGAAAGTAAAATAGGATTAAGCTATAAAACAGGCCAAAGGGATTTTAATTAAAGGGGTATATATTTATATTGTTACAGTAGTATACATTATATGGTATATACATTGATTGATGCAATTGTTTGTTACCAGATCAATGAGATAAAGGAAGACATTAATGGTGGATCAGCTGGCATATTTTACTGATGTAAAATAGTTTGAATACTTTCGTTATATCTTAATTTGATAAACAAAAAGGTGATTGGCCCCATAGTATGTTTTATTATACCTGTGCAATTTGTTTCTTGCTATATTTGTCATGTGTGCATGTATCTTTATTGACTGTCTACATTAATAAGCGTATAAGTCAAATACATGAATTGAAGGGGGTAAAAAAATGAACAAATATACAGCAAACGACATGTCACTAGGAAAATAAAGACATAGCTTAAAAATTACGATATCAGGGACGTCTTGACTCCAAAAGCCCCACAAATACCCATTAATATACACCAATCTGTCGTGAACATATACTCCGAAAACGTTTAATTGCAGTGTTTCAATTGGCGTTTTTGTATACGATTGTAAGGAAGATAGGAATTCCTACTGAATGGGTTAGTGAGAATTATTAAGTATATGATACCTGCAGATCACAAGTTCTGAACCAATTTCAATATTCTAACATTCTAACACAAAAACCTTGTACTGTCGTCCCTCCATGATAAACGGCATTGCGCTGCAGTTTATACAACTTTTTGTAAATTCGTGTATTATTCCGAGAAAAATAGCGTGATAATTCAAACATGCATAACATTACTATTCTCATGATAGGCGTCTATATACTTCTCTTTGAGCCAAACTATTATGTAGTTATTTTCTGAGTAATGACTGTACTATATCGTTCTTTGAATATTATTTTACAATTACTGGCAAGCTTGATATTCCCATCTTTCCCCTATTCTCTGCATTGCCTAATGGAGAGGTCCCATCAGGTATGTTAACCCTATAGGTGACTAGGGAAAATTGCTGCTATTACATATCAAACTGCCCTTACGCGCATGCTCTGTGACATGTGTTTTGTGTGATATGTGTTAATACAGTTCATGTAATCTTTCTAATATCAGTGTTGTCACTTTCCATTTCCTTTCCTTCTAAAGCTATGTGTACCCCGCCTTTCTCATTAATATAAGTAGTAGTGGTATGAGAAGTGCATATATACGCACATATCAAGTAGTAGTAGTAGTAGTAGTAGTAGTAGTAGTAGTAGTAGTAGTAGTAGTAGTAGTAGTAGTAGTAGTAGTAACGCTGCAATAGTAGTCGAAATCAGTTTGACAAATATACGAAAATGCCACTTTATACTGCATTCATCTGAATAGCTGCCTTACTAATGGATAGCCTATCTATGTTTTGCATGTTTTTGCTACACCTATCAAGAAGGACCTTTGGTGAGATTTCGAATACGTTGCATTTGACCACACTAGTTGACGCATCATAAACTGTTCAGTTGAGGGGGTTTTGGCACTCATGAGATGCATGGTAGCTATATTAAAGGTGTTTCTAAAGCACTTCTAGCTCTCGAACAATTTAGGAACATCAAGAAGACTTGTGACGATTGTCATAATTGCTAGATCTTAACATGAATTTTCATGCACGGATGGGAGACATACACAGACGTTTACTATTAATCAACGTTTATTGCAGGACGTTATTTGAAGCTCGAGCTCAGGGCCAAACAGTGTTTGATGTGAGCATCAACCGAGGAGTCCTGCGGATCAATAACATCAGCTCTGCTAGGTGGCTGCTGGAACAGAATAACTGGAATGACCTCATAATACAGGTAAGAAGGGGTCCTTTCAACTAGCCATTCCTGAATGCAGTCCAACTGGCACTAATTAAGATGAGACAATGCTAGAAATATTTTATCAGTAAAATTTACCTTTTTATTCCAATCAGAATTGTTTCATCCATAAAGGCGTATATATATAGTTGAAAAAGTTTAGCGGATCAGAAATCTGTATCTGAATTATTGAAATCAAGATATATTTTGTTGTCTAATAATGATAAGTCAACGCGATGTATCTAAACCTTCTTGTGTCACTAGGGACACATTACATGCATATGTAAATGTCAACTACAATAGTACAATACAATTAATAACAATAGTAGCAGTCACATAGAACAATACATTCATATAATAATAACAGCGGTATCAGTCACATCAATTTGGCCTGATAGATGCTTTCCTATTCCATTATGTTGTTTGTTGTTTTCTCTGTTGTGCGTACTGGAAGTGCATCCTCTCTAGGTTGTTGGGGGTTTGGGCATTGTTGAAAGTATATATGACTAAGTGAATACGTACTATAATAAATATATATATATATATATATATATATATATATATATATATATATATATATATGTGTGTGTGTGCGTGTCTGTGTGTGTGTCTGTGTGTGTGTCTGTGTGTGTGTTATGGCTCACTGGGTCATCGTTTAGGGGTTTTCGGTTTATTTCTTTTCTTTTCTTTGAGGGGGTGGGGGTACTGAACTGCCCATCCATATGCTATCAGCAACTGCATGGAGCTATCCACGAATTAGTCGTAATATTGCACAAATTGGATGGACAATCAAACGAGAATTTATTCAATTCTGTCAGTATAAAACGTATGATATCGTGTCTGCTAGATACTGGACATTAAATGTGGATGCATTCCTGTGTCTGATGACCGTAATTTGTTGGTGGAAATCACAGTTATTTAAACATCCTCCCGAGCAAATGGTGAGCCTCTATTGGCCGTAATCTGGTAATGTGGACATTATGATGCTCATTAAATCACACTCTTGATTGCGCTGCACAGGCCTTGATTAGAGGGTCGGGGTTAATATCTATAATTGGAGAGTCGTTTATCTCTGCTAAACAATGGTCAGGCTTTGATGTCATTCTAATGGTATTTAATACACATGGTGGCGGCTCCTGTTACGTACGCAGCATATGCATTCCCAGATACATTTATATCCAACTTGTAGGTCATAGACTGCATATAGACTGGACATTTGACCATAAGTCGGTCATTGGCTATTTTGGTATCGTCATCTTGTCTGCAAGACTGGTGTAGGCTAGAAGAACGAAGGCATTAGCTATTATAATTTTTCTGAAGTGCACACAAGGATAATATGTATTTAGTTAAGATAGATTTTCTTATAAAATACAATGAACACACACAGCTCAATACAAACATACATATGTGTGGTGATCGGGGCAAATTGTGTGTGTTTTCAGTATTATTAAGCCAGCTAGGCATGGTAGGTCGGGATTTTAAACTGTCAAAGCGTCTGGACAGTCTGACAATTTGGATATAATTGTTCAAGCGAAGGTATAATTTAGAAATACTTGAAGGAGGAATGTTCCTTAGATCACTAACACCAACTCTCCTTCAATTGAGTGAAGAAGCAACGTACCTATGACCACATCCACTCTACATTCTCAGGGAAATGTTCTTCCATGTATCATTTGCTGTTTAACCTCTAATAAGGCCAAAAATATAAATATACACACATATATATATATATATATATATATATATATATATATATATATATATATATACATATATATATATATATATATATCATTTGGTAGAGATTGAAATTACGTTGTAATGGAGTAACACATAGGTATTAAAGGGTTAATAAATGCAATCTAAGGTAGCTGGCACCCACCTCGTGGTTTTGTTAAATTCTCCAGGATAAGTGACACTGCTTTAAGCTGGGGTTAAATACTGGTACTATAATTGGTGAACATTTTAATTACGAACGTTTCTTGCTCCGTACAAAGACCAGTTCCAGTAAATTCTTTCAATAAAGCTCAGGACAAAACTGTTCTCTAGGCGTCGATGTGCAGTAATGCTGTTGACTGTGTCAACCAATAACACGTGCGTCTTGCCAAACAACTCCTTAACTGTAGGTCATTATGAAAGTCATCCATCAGGCCGCTGACAGTGAGATAAACAGCCAGCTCAGCCAGGGCCTAGAGGGCGTATTTTGTCTCAACCATTTACAATAGTCCAGCGGATATGTAAAATTTGTTGCCTTGGCAACCAATCTTTGATTTGATTTAACTGTTCTCCATGACCTCATTAAGGTTGCTACAAAGTTTCATCAACCTAATTAATGGTAGTACGTGCTGTGTTACAAACAATTTTTTGCTCCTTTTGCCCACATCTATGACCCTCGATTTTCTGAGCTGATAATGGAATTGGCGGCCATTTTGAAAATGACAATAAAATTGGCCATTTTGGAAAAAAATGTGCTGGGGTCTTCATCTTATTTAAGAATATTGATAAACATCTGCGTCCTTGCAAATATTTGGATTCCTTGCCCCTACAAACATAGGAATAGGCACAAAATTCATACTTCTATGTGATTAGTTCCAAAAATATGAAAATTACAGCAAAATTGTTAGTGGCGGCCATCTTGAAAAATACCAAAATGATGGCAATTATTAGAAAATCTTACGAGTCTTCTTCTTTATCTCCATAAACTGACAAAGGTGGATAATTTAAAGCAAAAATGTTATTGCTTGGTCCTGTGCAACTATTATTATACACCAAGATCATACTTCTTTGTGTTTCAATACCTGTTTCACTGGAAAAATTGGGGAATTTGGCGGCCATCTTGGAAAATGCCGAAATATCAGTCATTCTTGGAAATTTGCGCTGGGGTCTTCATCTTATTTTAAGATATAGATGAAAAGCTATCTGTGTGGAAAAGTTTGTGCTTTTGCCAAAAATTTAACGATTTGCCCAAAAATCTGAGATAATCCGCTGGACTAATTAGGACAATCACGATATATACTGAAATGGCTGATTTTTCTTCAAGCATTTACAATTGGACAATTACAATACATCCTGAAATGGTAGACATACTCAACCATTCGCCACTGGTCAGTTTTGGTATATCCTTAACTGACAGATATCATCAACCGATGATCTTAAAATGGTATATATCCTCAACCATTCACTATTGGTCGATCGTGTTATATCCTAAAATGGTATATATCCTCAACCGTTCACTATTGGTCGATCCTGTTATATTCTAAAATGTCAGATATCCTCAGCCATTCACTGTTGGTCGATCGTGTTATATCCTAAAATGGTAGATATCCTCAACCATTCACTATTGGTCTATCTTGTTATATCCTAAAATGGTAGATATCCTCAACCATTCACTCTTGGTCGATCTTGTAATAACCTAAAATGGTAGATATCCTCAACCATTCACTATTGGTCGATCTTGTTATATCTTAAAATGGTAGATATCCTCAACCATTCACTATTGGTCGATCCTGTTATATCCTAAAATGGTAGATATCCTCAACCATTCACTATTGGTCGATCTTGTTTTATCCTAAAATGACAGTCGGACAGAAAAATAACTATGACCAAAATATAATCTTCCTAGCCTCCTTAACCTCACTCCTTGCATCTTTTTGGCCGTAGAGTGGTAGTTAACTACCCTATAGCTACAGGTACTATTTACTGACCAGACCCTGGAAGCTGTTTTTGGAATAACCCAGGTTAGCTTTGAATGAACCTGTTGTAAAGTGCTAGATAGTCTGCATTGTCAGCACTGTGAAAATCAGTATAAACAGAGACAATGAGTAAAGGAACTAGTTTTGGCTTTTCGAACCGATATTTACTGCGATACAATGATGGACTTGTTTACTGGATTTTGGTGCTCCCAAGGATATAGGGGTACATACATGTAAATACCAGTTGTATATACTTAACCCTTCCAATGCTGAGGCTAATTTTGTCCTAAACACATGGACCTAAAGATGTTTGAAAACCATATAAACCCAGTCATGTTGGTACTCGCTGCATAGCCCTCGCAGATTACTCTCATATGAGTACCCATATGCCAGGGTTTCATTGATTTTCAGGATTTTTTGCATTATTTTGTAATGGCCAACTTAGCCACCAGCAGCATAAGGGTTAAAGGTTAAATTGCAATTAGTAATTACTGCACTGCTAATCTAAAGGTTGCCGATTAGATAAATAAACATGTGATCCGACACCTCATTTCTCTCTTTTCGTCTCTTTAAGGTTGATACCAGGAACAGATTTGATATCTGGGTGGACGGACAGTGGAAGTTTCCAGGAGGGATTTCATTTTCAGTTCCACAAAATCTCTTGCAAGGATGGTCGGTGAACCTCGGAGGAAAACACGACGGTAGGTGAACCTTTGCTCTCCAAAGAGTGCGCATGCGCAGGTAAAGATCAAAACTGATGGAATAGAATGACATTTGAAGAACGTATCAATAGCAACTGTTAAACTCACCAGGAAATGTTTTCAATCTAATAGTTCTTTATGTATTGTTTTATCGTCAAAGTATTTTTTTACACGTGTCAGATACTATACATGTTCACACAGCTGTGGATGGGATATCCCCTTTTACTAAAAGACACTTTCTCACATAGTGGATAATGTATATGTGTCTTTGAAAGTTATTTGAATATTTCTGTTTCCCTAGAAAATACATTTAGAATCATGGGTACCTGCTTTGCACACCCAACATTAGCATCTTGAAGCCTAGACTAGTCCTGGGCCAAGAAGTTTTTTCACTTATTTGATAACTTACCTAATGTTTACATATTATTCCAAGATGTCTATCCATATTTAGTTCTATATTGGCTCACCAGGCAGCCAGCATTGGTTTATTTGGATTTCTATTATTCTACTGACCAGGGTGACCACCATTGGCGCCATCTATCAACTAAAACTAAAACTAACACCTAGATATTGCGCAAAAGATCAGACCAGAGAAAAGCAATATATAAGTAAATCATAGACTAGGAGCTAGTCTACCTGAAGCCCTCTCCGTAACGGCTAACAGACGGGGACAAGAATATTATACAGATTTGTTTCAAGTCTCCTCATTCGGTAGCTTTGTCGCAGAGCAACTTAAGTTGAAATAGAGTTAGTGGCGTTATAGCGTTATCGGCTTTTATCCCCTAATCCAGACCAATAGGATGGTGGCGATGACAGATAGTTCGCAGAGGCGTCTAGGATATCCTGTACGGGTTTCTGCAACTGTTCCTGGAAAAGCAAACACTCGAGGACGTTCTGATTAAAATCATTTGCTGAGAGTTCAATAAAGATATTATATAGATAGATAATCTTTATTTCAAGTCGGTAGTACTTTTACATAATAAAAACGAGCTGCCAGGGCGCTTGGCCGACTACAAAATAACAAATCAAAATATAACATACAGGGTGTAACAGCAATATAAATTATAAGTAGAGGGAAAGTAAGTTGCCACACATTATTTGACAATGAGTAATATCTTCAGTCTTTCAATATAATGTAGTAGGGGTCGTCGTCACAACTCTTTGACATATTCAACTGCATAGTATTTATTTCGAGTCAAGTCAGGTCTCCTTTGTTGGAAGGAGAGCACAAATATATAACTGCCTCAAACTTTTCGAAATTGGCAATGCGTGAAGATTCCTATGTCGAGCTGGATGCCTTGTGTTGAGGTGTTACGTAAAGCTTTGTGGCAAACAGAAATGCGGTTGATATCAATGGTGCCATTGTCATAATTTTAGTGTTTTTTCGATCTAATTTTGAAGTTGCTCAGTATATAAAATCATTTCCTGGTGATGAATCAAATATCAGCAGCATTTCCAAATGGAGCCGATATCATCCCGTGTTGTATACATTGTATGCTTTATTGACTGCACTTCAAAAATTACACAGACTTATACAGGCTACAAAATCATATTTCCTCCGAAACAGTAACTAATAAAACAAAAAAAGAAAAAGTCAACATAGAAATACATGTACGGAAATTAGGACATTAAACAGAAAACAGTTTACCTAAAACAATGCGAGAACTATGCGTCTAAATATTCCCATGTTTGTTTTCCAGAAATGTACCTTTTCCATGGCAAGCTGAAGAATGTTTACCTGTACAGTGAAATGCTCACCAAAAGGTATGTTATAATACTCCTATAGGAAAGAAATCTCTTAATAGTACCAGCTTTTACCTAGGGGGGTTGATTAGTTTAGGTCTTCGTTACGGTCCGTAAGGCTTAATGCATGAGGATGGTAATACGTTTACTGCCCTACAGGTAGTAATGAATAGACCATTGAAAGGCGTCCATTTTATTGAAAAAATGAATAGAGCATTACTGCTCTCCATAAATTAACCACACCCTTTGTCCACCAACACAGACTCCATCTAGTCATTCAGCACATCATTAAAATCAATTAACCGCTTTTGTGAAGGAGACTAATAGAAGTACCTTAAGGTAATAACGAATGCAAATGTTGCTATTGATGTACCTTACGGTAATAACGAATGCAAATGTTGCTATTGATGGTCACTCCGCTCACGGCGATGTTTTATAGAGAGTGATTAGATGAACGACCTCCCTGAAATGCCATTATAGTACAAATAGGCCGAACCGCCACAGGGATGCTTCGTATGATTGGACATTAGGGTTTTGTTATTGTCAAATGTTTTATGAATAGGGAATAGTTTAAAGGGCTTGCTATTATCCTAATTGCTAATTCCCTTTATGGATTGTCGGTAAAATTCACTTTGCATTAAGCTATTCTCTTGTGCATCAAACTCGGAGTACATGTACGCTTCGGTAAAGGTTTGGCCAATTCATGTTCGACGTTGCTGTTGTTTAAAGCAATGCGGTATATGCAGTTGTTCATGTCAGGGAACAGGGAGTTGTTCAAGTCTATAACCAGATCACAGTCGCGAGCTACATTTCACGTGTCATTTCTGAACGCTGTATACATGAATTAACAAATAGATGAATATTTCAGTAACCAGAAAATCAGTGAATACATTACTATAGAACCGAAATTGGGGTTCACAATCTAGAAGCATAACTTTTCTGACATAATGCAAATATATATATCTTTTTCTTCAGGGACGAGTCCAGTTGAGTAGTTTTTCAGCTTTTTCTGCAACTTGATGCTACTAAAAAATTAGTTATTCAATAATTTGATATATAGTGGGGATATCATGCATTACCTAAATATCCTTTTTGTATTTCACTAATAGAGAAATCAAAAGCATAAGTTCTGGGACGTTCGAGTCTACTAGAATTGACAATCTGTGCCGATGTCCAGATGGCTTCCCGGTGATTGCCGAACCCAACTCGGCGATGTGCAGGCCCAAAGGCAGGTCCTCCCCTCTGACTCAGCGGACCAATCACAACTCTCGTTTCCTGGAATACGTCAATGACGGCTCCCTCCTGACGTCATGGGTATCCTCTCTTTGGAGCAGTGGTAGAGGACAGGACGTCACTGTCACTTTAGACTTGGGAAACATCTATGAGGTTTGTAGTAGGAGTAGTGGTTGTTAATGATGTAACGTAATATACAACAAATGCAACAGTTTTCCATCACATATTTGAAATATACCCTTGAACATGCAAAATTTGAAAAAATCTGAAATGTAAATTGATGTTAGTAAACAAGATTTGTGGATAATGATTTATTTCTTGTTGTCACTGGCTGTATTACATGGCGCTATATACATTCCAATTATTATTATTATTATTAACTAGTGTGACTTTGTGAATTTGTAGGTTTGGAACATCACCATTGCACTGGCAGGCATGGTACCTAAGACTCTGGAGGTACAGAAGCGGCAGCATGAGAACGATGCCTGGTTCGTGTGGCACGTTTTCTCCGCCAGGTGTCAGGACACAGGCTACCCGTCACAGCCCAGGTCACCCACCGACCCCATCTGCCAGGATATACATGCGTGAGTTATTAACCCTCATCTCACTGTGCAGGCCATGACATTGTGCTTGTTATTCCTACTAATGTTGAGGCTACTTCCCAAGACACAAGAATGCAAAACAAAATATGAAAACCATCTTAACCCTGT
The DNA here is from genome assembly GCA_963942565.1 of Maea johnstoni. NCBI lineage: Eukaryota > Metazoa > Annelida > Polychaeta > Spionida > Magelonidae > Maea > Maea johnstoni. The sequence goes on along the minus strand of OZ012694.1, from coordinate 42,620,608 downwards.
CATCTTGGTATTCATTGAATAGCTCTTGCTTGATTACTCTCACATGAGTACCCATGTGCGAGGGTTTCAGTCATTTTCCAGGTTTTTTGCATCATTTTATATTGGCCAAATTAGCCACCAGCAGCATAAGGGTTATGAGAGTCGACAATCACTTAGTGGTAGTCGGTGGTTTCTCCGGTTGATCCACTTTCCTCCCTCATTCAAACAGCAGGCTATTCCAGACTTGTTGCAGACTAAAGATGGCATACAGCAGAAGAAGTGGCGATCAACGAAATTCTAAATACACGTTGAGGCCTTTTTGTATTTAAAATTCGAATTAACCGTTATAATCTGTAGAAGGAAAAACCTGCTTAGTTTTACGTCCACTTGTAAGCAGGTAATCTCGACAAATTTATATTTGTCCAATCCTCTTGTCATTTGGGTATTGAGCTGATCAATTCGACATTGCCGTAATGTATAATCATGCAAGGCATACCTCTAATGCAATGTCATAGTGAGCCATCTTTCAGAACAGCGGATTGTTTCTATATATAAAAAGCGTGAATATAATCTATTTTCAGAGGTGTTGATAAGCCATTGGTTTTCCAAGCCTACAGGGATATTTCTGGTGAGGAGAATCGAACACACGAGCACATGACAGCCTCGCATGTCCGCCTTGTCTTCAAACAACAGAGCTATGTTCCATCCGACCATCGCTACAACTACTACTCGGTCTCAGAGGCCCAGGTATGGGCAAGGTAAGGACTACTAGCATGTGGACACACTTACACATCACGTACAAACACACACACACACACTCACAAACCTTACAGTGATTTCGATTTTGTTTAAACTTACTTGCTTAATTATTACAACCTATTGGATCTATAGAAGGCAACAGTATTATGTTGGTGTAATAATCTGAGATTCGCAAATTTAACCCTTGTGAGACGAAATTGTAATTTTGTCTACACATATCTGATATGTGAAGTAGTAATTGTTATTATAAGCCTAAATTCAGTACTAGATTATTTGGCAATCTTATACTATTTTGCTTGACCACAGTCATGTGACATATCCAAAATGCCCCTCAAATTAAGCACAACATTCTGACAGCCTTTAATCAAAACTTCGATCCAAGTAAAGGGAAGTATATTAGATTTGCAAACAAAGCTCTTCATTAAATGTATTTTATCATCTCTCTCTCTCTGATACATGTGAACATGATTCTCTGTTTGTGTTGCTACAAACGCATATAGGTGTTTTTGCATTGGAAGGATTAAATAGCGCATTGGGTTTATTAGGTTACGAGCCAAAATATATCAACTTTCCCCATGATATAAAATCAAACCATCTGAGAAATAACTTTCGATTGGTATTTACCTTTAAGATATAACGTTGTGCTAAAAGGTATTGTAATGGGAGAAGGTACTGTACCTGGCCACTGATACCTTTATTTACGTAATTAATAGCTAATAACATGTACCAACGATTGGTGGAGGAAAACACATTGAAAAAGGAGGTGTAAATAATGGAGATTTACTATTATCGTCTCAAACCTATTGTTTTAATATACCTGTTTCCCTTGTAGCTGTCGTTGCCATGGCCACGCCAGTTCCTGTACCGGCACAGAAGGGGTACCCCAGACGTGCACGTGCGACCCCTCCTCTCACACCGAGGGCGACATGTGCCAGTATTGCAAAAAGTCCTATTATCGCCCATCTGAAAGGAGTGTCTACAGTGCCCGGATGTGCGAGTTTTGTAGTTGCAACTCTAGTGGAGTCTTCACTTTGGAGAAGACCTGCAACGCGGTACGTCATCATACTTTTTATTTTGCTATCTTTCTAGTATGTATCGTGAAATTAATGATACACGTATCTTAGATTTAAACTCAGATTAACAACTGTATGTTTCCAAATGAGTTATCAATGATATTTGCACATAGGTTAACAACGCATAGTATAGATATTGCATACGTGTGAAGAGAGAGGGAGATATGGGGGAGATACATCAGGGACTAATTGGGTACAATCACATTAGGCCCAGTGTTGATTCTGGTTGTTGGTCAACGCAACTAACACGCCTGCAATGTAAGGATAGACTTGCTACAAGTCTGTGATATCTGGCTCTTTCACTGATCTGACTTGAGTTGATTTCACTCCAGTATTAGTTCTGAATAAATCCTCAAGGGGGACACACTTGAGCTCTAGTCTGTTCTCAACCGCAACTCATGAAAACAGTGCTTCCATCTATAGTTTGGGAGAGACATCAAACCCACTTAGATAGTGATGGGGGCATTATACCTAACACAGCCTGAGAACCAGGCTATGTAAGGAGTGCTGCATTCGTCATTAAGGACCGGCCTCTTAAAAATAGAGCACGCATATTTGCTGACAGGAGGGTATATTATTTGATATCTGCTGCAAACCTAACCCAGGTCACACAGGAAGACCTGCTGGCTACCAGTCCATGTGATGTACGGTAAAGGTTATACTGTTATTTGAAAATATGTGCAAACAGAGACAACTTTCAGTCAAATATTTCTCGAAATATATTGTATCATCAAGTCAAGTTCATTTGTGTCAGACCATTCGTTTACTACAAATATAAATACACCAATTTTAACTGCTTAGTAAATTTCGTCAAGACTTGAATCCCAAGCCTAGACGGATGGCAAATAGTGTTAATGCTTGATATAAAGCATTATCATTATCTAGCTGCATTATCTCAGTTATCATTTCAAGAAATAATAATAACGATACATTTGATGATATTTCAGGTTGGAGGCCAATGTCCATGTAAGATGCACGCTGATGGTCGAGCGTGCGACACGTGTAAGAATGGCTACTACAACCTCTCTGCTTCCAATATTGATGGCTGTCAACCTTGTAGCTGCAGAAACTCAGGCACGCTACTCAGTAGCGTACCCTACTGCCACCCAGCGACAGGTAAGAGAACTACTCTACACTCTACAATGCTAACTATATTGTCACGAGACTTCCATTTAAAGATCACTCATTGCCAAGGGTCAGTACTAATTAAGTGCCATTTTTGACTTTAATATTGGTACTGCTTTTTCGAAATTCTAAATCAAGCAAATACGTATCGACCATATAATGTGGCAATTAATAACACCAAATAGGTACATCGCCTCCATGTAGAATAGAGCTTATAAGATACTTTACGCTTATTTGCAGGTAAATGTATGTGCCGCAGGAATGTGGAGGGGCGCTATTGTGACATGTGTAAAGAGGGGTACGGCAAGCTGGACGAGGATAACCCAGAGGGGTGCGAGGTGTGCGGGTGCAACCCCCACGGCAGCGTCAGCAAGGAGTGTGACATTGGCACTGGAGCATGCGCGTGCATAGGAAACTATACAGGTAAGTCTAAAGACTAGGCATCCAATTCCTTATATATTCCTCTGAGAGTTGATCTATACTAGTAGATTGCATCATGTGGTCGTACTGTCTATGGTGGTGTCATACTCAAGTAGAGCCCTCATACAACTGGTACCTAAAGATAGATTGAAACTTATTTGACGTGCTGACCACCTTAACCAATTGATGCCTAGTAACAGAAAATATTAAGACAAAAGATAAAACCTAGATTGTAGACCTATAAGTTTACGAACTACACATCATATTTCTATCTTACCCGTATAGTGTTTGAAATCTTTTGCCCTGTGCCAAACCTTGTTCATTATTTGATACCGATAATGAATTCACCCATGGGCAAATCAATCCAACTAACTCTTTCTTGAATTCTTCTAAAATCAGTTTGTCTGTAACAGCTCAGCAGGAACAATAGTCAGGATTGCTAAGGAAAACATTATGCTCTTTTTCCAGGTGCTAAATGCAATGAGTGTAAGAAGGGCCTGTACAGGATCAGACACGAGGGGGGTTACCTGTGTGAGGAGTGTGACTGCTACAACGAGGGAACTGACCAGGAGCGCGGACCATGTGGTCAAGATGGGAAATGTATTTGCCGGAAAGGATACAATGGCGATACCAGTCTGGGCGGAAAGAGATGTGTATGTTTGTCTCTTGTATTCAATAGTATAGTTTTTGCGTAATTATTATGATCATCATCAAGACCTTGATCATGGTTATCGTTGTCATTATCAAAATCGTCAGTAGTAGTAGTAGTGGTAGTACAGTATGCATGTTCAGCAGTGTTTAAGTATACATATTTGAAAAATGTGTAATTTATCTACAATTAGGATTTATAACCCAAACTACGCTCTTTTCGCAATGAAAGTTTTGTAAGCATGACAATTTTAATAACAAACTCGTTTTTTTGTATTTTCGTTTTAAGCTTTGGGGATCTGAAATTGTAGTTCTTTTCAATCTTTTAAATTGTTCAGCCGTTGAATATAACATACATGCATGTTACTAATGTAGGCAACAAGCAACATTTGGACCGCGCTAGACTATATGATTAAACATGTAGGTCAACGTTTTTGTGAGGCTCTTGAGAAAACGTATTGATTATTGTTTTAACCATTTCAGGAACCATACGCAGTGCGTTGGGGACCGCAATATGGTCCTGAAGTTGGCAAGACTATTCTGGAGTTAGTTGGAGGATATTTTGGCACAGATAGTCCTATCGTAGTCAGTATTGGAGGACGCTTTTGCCAGGTTATTCATAGGTAAGGCAAACATCACTGAGGTGTGAACTATGTAACAACGAATAGATGGTTCAGTTCTCATCATACCTTCTTATAGGCTAATATGTGTCTGGCTAGTATATTCTGTAGATTCACAAAAGGTTATGTAGAGTAAATTTTGCGAATTTACAGAAAATCGATTATTGCGTTTTTTTAACTTTGCGAATTGGCCGCAACATGGAGTGCCAGCTATACACTTAAGTGGCAGCACTTATCATTGCGAATTTTAATTTTGCGTCCCAAGCTAAACGCAAAAAAACGCAAAAATTAAACGAATGCAATCTTTTCCGAATTCACAGTAGATATGGATGTAATGAACGTGCCTGGAGAACACTATTCACTGGCCCCCATTTGGCTGGCAACTTTTAAACATGCTTTACGCAAACAATATGTGCCATTTAAATTCACAATTTTTTATGTAACAATTCAAGGTTGAATTTGAATGATGACATTGAAAATGCTACATTTGAAAAATGCGCATATAGAAATTCAATACGTAAAACATATCCAAAGACTGGCTTTGTGATGTTTGATTACATTGCCTGTGCTCCCTTACAAGGATTTTTCTGAGATTCCCCTGTAATGTTGAAAAATTGCAAATCTTTTCTTTTAGGACTGATAATGTGATTCGTTGTGAGACACCAGGCTTCAGAGGAGTGAGAAAAGTGCCAGTCATCCTAAAGCTGGGGATTGAAGTGCCTCTAGGAGAATTTGAATATAAACCCAACCCACAAGTCTCAAAGATAATGCCTCCTTCAAAAAGCATTTACAGGTAGGACCTTTATATATATATATATATATATATATATATATATATATATATATATATATATATATATATATATATATATATATATATATATATATATATATATATATATATATATATATATACTTTGAGGCTGTGATTCCCATAGATAAGATATTCCCTGCAGTTAAAGCAGTTTTTCTATGAATGTAATGCAGGTAAATATGTCAAATGCTGACATATGGTGCATCGTATTGACTTTTTGCTATCGTAATTGTAATGTTGGGGTTGACTTTACGTATTGATAATGTACATGCCAGCTTTCAAGTAAAAAACCTATTGGCGTTTGAGTAAGAATGCACTCTATTCAATTCAACAAGCATATCCGTACCAAACTTTAAGGGGATTCATTGATACAAACACACCTACAGACATATTGACAAAGACTAAATGGGTTCTGCAATCTACTGCTGGGCTATTCAATTCGTTGACTTAATTTTATTCAATTCGGGGATATGGTATATGGTGAATGAGCAAATTAACTTATATTTTTATTTCCTCTCTGTTCTAGCGGAGGTGTGACTATTAGCATACAGGGGACACACCTGGACTCAGTGAGTGAGCCTAAGCTGCTCACCTGGAGAGTACTCAGTGGCAAATGGATACAGATCAACACAACGGTAAATATCTCCTTACTCTTATCCTCAACATTACATTCAGTTCTACCGCTGCTACTAGTAGTGCTATTGCTGCTGCTACTACTACTATTACTACTACTGCTGCTTCTACTACTCCTGCTGCTGCTACTACTACTGCTACTACTACTACTACTACTACTACTACTACTGCTGCTGCTGCTGCTGCTGCTGCTGCTGCTGCTGCTGCTGCTGCTGCTGCTGCTGCTGCTGCTGCTACTACTACTACTACTACTACTACTACTACTACTACTACTACTACTACTACTACTACTTCTACTACTACTGATGCTGCTACTACTACTACTACTACTACTACTACTACTACTACTACTACTACTACTACTACTACTACTACTACTACTACTACTACTACTTCTACTACTCCTGCTGCTGCTACTACTACTACTACTACTACTACTACTACTACTACTACTACTACTACTACTACTACTACTACTACTTCTACTACTCCTGCTGCTGCTACTACTACTACTACTACTACTACTACTACTACTACTACTACTACTACTACTACTACTACTACTACTACTACTACTACTTCTACTACTCCTGCTGCTGCTACTACTACTACTACTACTACTACTACTACTACTACTACTACTACTACTACTACTACTACTACTACTACTACTACTTCTACTACTCCTGCTGCTGCTACTACTACTACTACTACTACTACTACTACTACTACTACTACTACTACTACTACTACTACTACTACTACTACTACTACTACTACTTCTACTACTACTGATGCTGCTACTACTACTACTACTACTACTACTACTACTACTACTACTACTACTACTACTACTACTACTACTACTACTACTTCTACTACTCCTGCTGCTGCTACTACTACTACTACTACTACTACTACTACTACTACTACTACTACTACTACTACTACTACTACTACTACTACTTCTACTACTACTTCTACTACTACTGATGCTGCTACTATTCCTTCTGCTGCTACTACTACTACTTCCACTTCTACCACTATTACTAACTACTACTACAACAACAACAATATCAAGCTTTAGTATTAATACATTTGTAGATTTTGTTCCATTTCTCAGGTCTGTCATCACATAGACTCACAGGGTTTATCAATGGATTGTATTTCATCAAATATCACCTCCCTGGCAGTGAACCACAGTGGGATGCAGACACGAATGGCAGCCAACACCATGCATAAGGCGTACTCTCACACGAAATCTCGCGGCCGACGAGAAATCCCAACAAGATTCGTCGATGACGCTTCTCCCTACATGATCGGCATATCGCTGGATGGAATTCAGAATTACACCAACTTATCCATGATTTTACCTGACTATGCACGCATGGAGTATGTGGAAGATCCTTACCTGTCTACGTTCGATGGATTGAGAGTATACAAAGCTTATGAGTCGTCAAACGTGCTGGAACTTAAGGTATGTATACGTTTTGTTTATTTCAGTGACAGAGGCTATTATAGGCACAACGAGTTTAGACACTATGTGATCGTTTCAAAATGATACTACTGCATACAAATCTTTAGACCTTGTTTTCTTTTGAATTTTATATGTGATACTATACACAATATTGAGACAGCACATTATCATTTTAACACAGGATGATTCTGATAGCATTGTCAACCTGCACTGCATCTCCTAGTGTTTGAACGGATAGGTAGGGTGTAATATTTCCATAAGAATACCATATATTTATATACATATATATATATATATATATATATATATATATATATATATATATATATATATATATATATATATATATATATATATATATATATATATTATATCATAGCTAAATCCACAAGGATATGTGTTCAATGAATGTGTTAAAATGTGTTCCATTTATAGGGTCAGCATTTGAGTTTTGGTGTGTTACGAAATGAGTGCGTTCCGTTTGTAGGGTCACCGTTTGCGCTTTGAGGTGTTACTAAATGAGTGTGTCCTGTTTGTAGGGTCACCGGGTTCGCGTTTTGGTGTATTTATAAATGTGTTTGTAGAGTCACCAGCGTATGTGTTTTGGATTGTTACTTAATGAGTGTGTTCTATTTGTAGGGTCACCGTCTGAGTTTGGGCTGCCGCGCCAGAGATTACAGAGTGTGGATCGGGGATCAGGAGTGTACGGTCATGGAGGGGAGTCTCAGTGATACCAGCCTGGCATGTCGACCGCCTAGCTACCCCCCAACAGCAGAGTCAAACTCATCCACGCCAGGGGACAGACTACAAGTACAGGTGAACAGATTTACATCATATCACTCGTATTGATTATTAGCCATTTTAACCTGGCGTACTCTCGTTGTCTGACAACTTAGAACATAAGCAATTAGTGTAATATTTAAAAAAGTATTTGAAAAAGAATTGTTGAACTCAATAGCAACAACGTCATTCTGTGAGATATTTCTCTGTATAATACTGTTTATATATATAATATTGTTATCAAAATATTTCCATGCTAGTCAGCCGGATGTACAGTTCTGATGCGATAGGTTAGAATATCCTACATAGTTTACCTATCTGTGTTTCAGGTCAAGGTAGGCAATCTGCGGTTCGTCCTAGGCCGGCTGAGCTATGAGATGACGGTATGGGAGAACCCAGTGGTGGTCGCCTGTGTATTTGCCGCGGCGGGCTTCATCCTCGTCTTCCTCATCATCCTCGTCGCCTGCCTCCTCGTCAGGAAGAAACGCAGGAAGAAGGAGGAGAGGGACATGAGGGAACACCTGGCCATGCGCCCCCTGACGGTGGAATCCCCACACTACTTCGACCAGCTCCCCACGCAACCGCCAGAGCACGACGATGGTGATGACTATGAGTTGTCAGTACCAGCTCCAAATGGTCGGGCAGCAGGTAAACATTCCTTCAGCCTTATCAAGTTAGACAATACAAACAACACACGTCCAGTGTTTAACATCTCAAAATCCTCTGTATGGGACATCACAATGATACATATTACCTAACTCATGCATCGATTGACCACTTCTGAGCACAAACAATGGAAGATTTCCTAGTGCAATATACTTATAAACTATTAGTTTCTGCTACAATATGTGGACTGGAATCTTGGGGAGTTTACATACCTGGGTAGGTCAAATTATTGCTACCAATGGTGCATTTTGTAAATTTGTATTTTCCCAAGCATGTTAAGCTAGCTAAAGATACCACTGGATTTTAGCTGAATAACTTATTTCTCAAAATACGTACCTTAAATACCGAAATATAAATGCAACTTTCTGTGCAAACTCGCCAACAATAGAATACATTTATTATCGTCACCTCTGCCACCTCCCCTGTTGGCAATACAGGATACAGAGAGTCAGTTGAGACTTGTCTGTGGCACCACTCAATCTGCCTGAAAAGCGAATAAACATTTGATGTTAACAGTGTTTTCTATACTTGTGACAAATATATCATCTTTTATTCAGCAAATGATGAATACCTTACTCCACAATCAAAAGACCCCAACCAGAATCTGCTGGACAGAATAGATGTTGAGATAGCGGCCAGAGTGACCACCTCCCTGGTCGACTTCACACAGCTCAAACTAGGAAAGGAATTGGGAAAGGGTAGGTTGTTGGTACATTGGTACTGATTTACTTGAAAAGGATCCGATTCTGCCTTTTGTCACGAGACGTTTTTCATCATCGCAATATCTTACTAGTTACATTTAGGATAATGATATGAAACTGTTAACTGTTCAATTACTAGTTCACTGTTTATAGGTAATGCAATATATTCATTCCTACAGCTGCCACAACCACTTAACTTTTGGTATATATATATATATATATATATATATATATATATATATATATATATATATATATATATATATATATATATATATATATATATATATATGTATATGCTATATATATAGTTTTCTAAGCTTTGCGATCAATGTCTTTTATTTGTCCTTTTTATTTACAGGTCAGTTTGGGAGGGTTTATATTGGACATTACAGGAAGGACGATACCAGTGGACCTCGCCCCGTGGCTGTTAAAACAGTGAGAGGTACAGGCTTTGCGAATAGACGATTTTATCATCTGTGTGTATGTAGTTGAGGTCTATGTTTCCATATATGTATGTATGGATGTGATAAGTTATTCGAACCTTTGAAATGCATTTTCCTGCAGTTGGTACTGAGTGTGTGATGTCTAACAGACTTCATATGTTTGTTCCCTAATCTTAAATATTTATGTAAATACATATAGCTACTAGTACAATTCATAATATTCTGTATCAGTGTTGCTCCTTGATGGTTAATGCATGGGCCCATTCATCTCTCGTGCTACAACACGTGAATATTTTTGGCATGCCTCTTATCAAAAGAAACGATAGGTAAAAAGATGTGGTGATCTTCTGATGAACAGGTATTCAACGATAGGAAAACGACTAGCTATGTCATGTGTGCCAAACAGACGTGTTATATGAAGTTTGCTCTTTTTTCCAGATACTGACAGTACTGTTAGGGAAATCGAGGGATTTTTACAAGAGGCCACAATTATGCAGTATTTTGATCACGCGAATGTTTTAGGGCTACTGGGTGTAGCCATACAAAATGACAGACCTTTCGTCATCTTACCGTATATGGAGAACGGTGATCTCAAGTCATTCATCTCAAACCCTGAAAATGTAAGTATCAATGCGAAATAGTCATGACCAATTCATTCTTTCTCTGCATTATGTTTAGTTGAGTAACATATACGTCTCTCTCTCATTATATATATATATATATATATATATATATATATATATATATATATATATATATATATATATATATATATATATATATATATATATATATATATATATATATATATATATATATATATAAATATATATATATATATATATATATATATATATATATATATATATATATATATATATATATATATATATATATATATATATACTATTATATATATATGTATAGGTTGTTTTTACAGTTATCAAATAGCACATACTTTTATGGTCGATATTTCTTTATGATTTATTAAACATTTGTAACCTTTTCAGATTTTAAATCTTGGTGAACTTGTAAGCTTTGGATTGCAAGTGGCCAAAGGGATGTCATATTTAGCTGAACAGAAGTTTATTCACCGAGATCTCGCAGCTAGGAACTGCATGTAAGTAATATCCATTGCTTCACCGTTCTATGGTATGGTAGTCCTCCACTGACACCAGAATAATTTGAGATATCGGTATATTGTGTATCGAAACTGAATTCTTTTTTTCAATATAAATCTAACATCGTAGTATGTATTGTCTTTCTCCGCCAAACCTGTCTTGAAAGACTGTTGCTAAAAAGTGATCTTAAACCACAGCTGCAATATTTCATTTTTTAACCACGGCATATGTAGGCTCTACTTATAATATATCTATTAATGAATGGTACAGTACTGTGTCGTTTTAGGAATCTATCAAATGAGGAAAGTGCTGCTTCGTATCAAATGAGGAAAATACTGTTTACTAACGAAGTCGATACAATAAATGGTGATTTCCTTCAGATAGCACATGATTATAAGGTTTTGTGCATCATCATAGAAAACACATATTCCTACCTTTTAAATGTATACTATCTACATGTTTTCAGGATAAACCGCGAGCTTGTGGTTAAAATAGCAGATTTTGGATTATCACGTGATATCTATGAAAAGGATTACTATTCAGACCATATGTCGCGCATGCGCCCTCTACCAGTGAAATGGATGGCCATAGAATGTCTAAAGAAAGGAGAATACACGACAAAAAGCGATGTGGTAAGTATGGCTCTTTATCAAGGTAGTTTGAATATCTGAACAATTGTCCAGAGAAACTAAGCCACTTCATTTAATGAATTAATTAGAAACAATCCTCACACCGAAATCCTAATTAAACGTCATCTTGTAATGTATTCCACTAACCATACTCATATTGCCAGTCATATATTTTACATTTTGTATCTATGAACATTGGTTACTTTTATATAATGAAAGAACGTGAACTGCAGCATATTAACAATTGATACAGAAACTATTTGCTTAACTTTTCACATTTGTTGACATAATTGTTTGTAATGTATTATTTTATTCTCGTAAAATACTCAGTATTTGTAATATTTATGATATTTGTTTAGTATCGAAATCTATATAGATACTATACAATATAATAATGGATAGGAAACAATGCAATACATTACAATACAATGCAATACAATGCAATGGAGTAGAAGGTGTGTGCTATAATTGTGGTTTTCTCTTACAGTGGTCATTTGGGATTCTCATGTGGGAGTTGATTATGCGAGGAGCGACGCCATACCCGGATGTGGACAACTTTAACATCACCGAATATCTATTAGGCGGAAGGCGGCTTAGGCAGCCGGATTTTGCTAGCAACGAATTGTGAGTAATATATCCTATATTATGGCATAGTTATTCATGTATGTTTAATTAATTAATTAATTTAATTAAGCGAGCCTACTTAGCTATGTTTCATGTTGTAATAGGAAACCTTTATGTAAACAAATCATTTTTGATTTGTGTTGTATTCAAAACAGATCGATATATAATAATGAATCGATATTCATAATAGCGTTAGGTATAGGGGAAACTCAGAATTGTCAACAAACCATACTCCAGAATATAATTATAGATTATCATTGATTTCCACGACGTCATTATTATTGTTAAAGCTTTGTATGAATGCAACAGCTAGTATTCTATGCCTGTATGCAGTCATTTGTGCATCTAGTTTTATCATCTCTATTGGTTATACCTATAGCAACACAGAGTAAACTCACTGCATATTATTCTATTCCGCATCTATCATTTTATATATTAGGCACATAGCGGGTTGTCTCTAAATAAGTCAACTAACAATGCCAATTTTGCTGATTATACTATTGTCCTAACTTTGCGCCCAAACATTAAGTGCAATG
>OZ012694.1:42572557-42602557 GCA_963942565.1 Maea johnstoni | reverse complement strand
ATATATATATATATATATATATATATATATATATATATATATATATAATCAATCAATTGATTATATATATATAATCAACAGTTGATCTAATTACATTTTCTCTTTCTATAGTTAGACTTTCATCCTAGATATCGTAGAGCCCGAATTGTGCCGGACTCAGCGATGGGGATGTCCCAGAGTGCGTGCACGTTGAAGGGCATGCCGCCATTGGTGCTGGCCATGCACTGTGCCGTCATGGAGAATAATAGAGCGGCGTTACGTGAGCTGCTTAACGCGGGCGTGGACGTGAATTATCCCTGGGATAATCCCTCTAATCCCAGCATCAAGGACGGCTGCACCGCCCTTCTATGTGCGGTATCGCTCAACCACGTAGACCTAGCCAAGGTAGGCTATATATCTTTTGCTTTATTTTGTTCATTACTGCTTTGTTGCGGCAGTTTTTGCTTGGTCCAAGTAGGCCTTTTTGTCTTATTTGAATGATATTTGTTTATGTATTCGTGCAATTTTCGTGTCCTGTTGGACCGGTCAAGAAAGTACAGTACACTTACGATATCAGGTAAATGTTTATTTAGCAACATGATGTCTATCATTTTCCTTATCTTTATCTTACGTTTCCATTTCTTTAATGATATATTACTTAATAGTCATTTATCATGTCATCTAATACATTTAAGTCGTGGGTAGTATGTCTTATATTCGTTTAAGTGCATATTTATATGCTTAAGTTTTTTTTCTAAATTCTTTCATCAGTTGAGTCACAAATAAAAGCAGTAACCAATTAACACTGATATGATTTACGTAGATAAACACTCTTGTAAGGTATGAGGAACCTTTTTAAAACACTGCATACTTACACATTGGCGATTCCTTTGAAAAGCAACTTCTCCTGAAGACAGTTGAAAATAATAAAATTGCCTTTCTGTTCACTAATCAGACTAATCAGTTATTTTACTATGTGATATGTTCAGATGCTGTTGGATGCTGGAGCGGATGTGAATAAGTGTGACCAGAATGGTGCCAGCCCACTCTACAAAGCTGCCTTCCATGCACGGCCGCTCCTCATAGGACTACTCATACAGGCTGGTAGGTACAGATACAGACAGCTGCACAGTGCGGGACTGTAATGACATTGGCTGCAAACTCATTAGCGCAAAACATGTATACTGATACATGTTAAACGGGAAATAGTATAACCTGCTTTTTTAAGGAGAATACAATAAAGGAAAGTGTAACACAGAAAGGTTATATAAACCGAAGGAAATAAATCATTGCATACATAAGTGACGATCGATAGCTTTTTGTCATTTGATATTCAACATGGTATTAACTGGTGCAGTTGAATTTCAGATGAAAATGTCAGTAGTTCAATTACCAGCCAGAGCATTCTTGTCTGTACCGGTCTTAAAGAATTTACCTTTAGCAGCCAGAGTAAACTCACCTGTGACGTATTGGTGACACTTCACAGAAGGCGCGTGTTAAGATTGTGTATGCACCTGGTAGAGAGGTAGAGACCTCTTTCATCCTAACATTGTGCACGTAGATTTGATTAATTCATGGGCTAAAATGCTCAACTTAATGTGCGAGGGTAGTAGTGTCAAATAAGGGATGTGACCATGCATACGAACATAGCAATTCCTTTGTAAACTAAATTAGTATTTAATTGGTTTACTCCCATTTCATTTGTTAGAATGATACTAATATTTTTTTTATCTTTTGGTCATATTGAGTCAAAAATGCAACTGCATCGGTCTTTATTTCTTTACTAATACTTCGCAACATATTTTTTCGAGGGTAACTAATCATTCAGTGTCACTTTTCAAGTGGTAGTATGTATTGGGGACATTAATAGGATCAAGTATTATTGACCAATGTACTTGTTTCCAATCGAATTAGGTGATCTATCGTAAAACCCTGAGTAACTTGTCGTTGTTGAGACTGGTTTGCTTTTTTCCGGGCAGGTGCTGATGTGAATCTGGCCACTAGGAAGGGCAAGTCTCCTCTTCAGATCTGCATAGATAACGCTAGGGCCTCCAGGCCGGCATACACCAAGGCCTCCGTACAGAGGCTGCTGGCAGCGGGCGCCAGCATGGACATGTACGTTCACCCTTAACATCTTTACTCATAAACCTAATGTTAGCGGAGTATGATTTTGGATATATTGTCAAATTCTTTAATCTTTCAATTCATGAAATGGGTGGTGTACTAGTTTGCATTCACGTCGACAGGTGGGGCTTGCCCTATTATTTATCAACTGTTTGTATCAAGACTACGTTAACATTACATCAAATAGCTTGCATGCATAAGCAACTCTTTACAAGTGCTTGGTTGCTTGTCATGTTAAGCTGATGATAAATTCGTTATCCTTGTTATCAAATTGCTAAGTGATAGATAGACCCCAAGGAAGCTGTGGTGTATGAGATATACCCAAAGTGTTACGAGGCGAAGCCGAGTAACCCCAAGGGTATCCCATACACCACAGCTTCCGAGGAGTCTATGTGGCTTGTACCACAGTTGACTGCCTTCCACCAATCACAGGCCGAGAAAAGTATACCCTTGGGTAACACCTTTGGGTTTAGGCAGCTTAGAGAACAAAGGCTTCAAAAGTGTGGGTTATGTCCTATAACCCTACACTTTTTGAGGCCTGTGATTGGTGGAAGGCAAGCAACTGTGGTACAAAAGGCAATACTGCACTCAGCTTGACGGCCTTCTGCAATATCGCTGGCTTTACACAGACATCTTGCCGTATACTAATTTTACAAGACGGATAACTATTAGTATTATTTGTTGCTTGCCATTGCAGATGTGACGAGCGGCGCCTGACGCCGGTCCACGCCGCGGCGGGCTGGAGGCTGAGAGAGGTCCTGGAGCTGCTCATCCAAGCCAAGTGTGATATCAACGCCATAGACGAGGCGGGGCGGACGCCGCTCTACCTGTGCACGGCCGCCCTCAGCTCCGTGCTCTACAGAGAGGACATGAGAGTCCGCCTGCCGTGCCTACAGCTGCTGATGCTACATGGTGCCGACGTCCTCAACCTCGTGGAGTGGCTGATGAGCAAAGGCTCGGACATACCGAGCGAGCTGCACGCCGAGCATCGCGAGTTCCTCGAGTGGTACCGCGCGGAGAGCAGGAATCCGGGCTCGCTGAAAAACCTGTGCCGTAAGAGTGTGCAGCTGAGGCTGCGGCAGCGGTCAGACTGGGTGGTCAGCGTGGACAGGCTACCCCTACCCCCGTGCTTAAAGCAGTACGTGCGCAGAAAACTCTTCATCCGGCCTGACCGCGGCCAGTTAGCAAGCAACACGGCCGTCATAGGGGCACACAATGCGGCGTGTCTATAGTGTCGGTGCCTTTAAATAATCTAAGAAACAGAAAACTTTTATCTGAGTTTCTAGTTCTAGAAACCGTGAAATGGGCATGAAAAAATGAAATGCAGATCGTGTGCATGTCTTGGTTTCAAGTACACAGAATATACAGAATACAGCATTGCAAGTATTAAATAGGCATTGCAAGTAATGAAATTTGTTATGAAATATACATATATTTTCTGTTTCTCTTTTGATTCACAATAAGGAACTCTGGATTATTTCACCGATGTTGTGAATACAATATACTATACCTGTTATCGGCAAAAATCCCTTTTCTTAATATTCAACGTTAAACAAACCAGCTGGCATGCCAAAAGAGCATGTATGGATGGCTAGATGGGCGTCAGACCTGTTTTCTTAAATATAATAAAGTCTCTCCCAATATACTAGGGTAAAATAAAATAGTTGTGTTTTAAAGTCAGCAACACTTCTTCTCAGTACTATGGGAGAAGATACATCCACCAGCGTAAAGCAAGACCAATGGCGGTACCTACCTGTATGGGGCTAATTAGTTGAAGTCATCATGCAATGGTAATCAGTTCCTTGGCCGTCACGTGGTAAAGTTACATATCAATACACCGGGCATATCCTGTTCATCACTTTTCGTTGCATTAACTACATACACGTTGACGTATTTAAACAGAGATTTTCAACAGGGATACATGGGCCCCACAGCGCTTCTTCAGTATATTACTTCTCACCTGCAACAGATAGGAGCAACAAACAATTGACATGTTTATTTTCCTAAGGTCAACCTGATACCAACGTAAGGAAATCGATCAATCCAAATCCAACCGAAGCACGGGCAAAACATATATCAGCAATGCACTTTAAGGTATGAACAGTTGCGATAGGATGATGCTGAGTTATTAGTTATATGCATTGCCGATAGAGGGAAGTTGATATTTTTTTCTGACACAGAGTCGATTTGTTTATATTGTTATGACGCTTATCAGACCCATTGGCAATTGTAACAGCATTGCACTTTGACGGATGTTATTGCATTCTTCATTGCCTGATGGATGCGGATTATCAATTGCATTCAGGTGGAAGCACATGGATAGTCCGTGCCCATAGTCTTACCTGTTTATATTCAGCATATTTAGCAGGAGCTCCCTTGAGGGTAAAACTTCATCGATCGACTCATGGAAGAAATCCTATAAGGTCCTTGGAAATTTACTTGTCGCACACTGTCGTATTAAGTTTGCGTGTCGCAATATTCATAACTTATGACGCAAAAAATACGACAATGCGGTTGTTTGGACGGACCTGATCCTAAGTCATGTTTCTCTCAGACCTTTTGTATAATAAAGTCAACCATTTTACTTCAATCTATTTTACCACTTATATTGACTCCTAATGTGACAACTCCACGGGCAAGCTCTTACAGTCGAGCGGTCTCGGACAATCATCATGTCTGCTCACTGTCTCGCCGCACCACTGCCTTTGTTTGAATCCGGCGCCTCCATCTTTATCAATAACTGGCTAGTTACTGGCCAGCCTTATTATGGCAGAGAATGTGACGTTTATATACAGATCATTCCAAATCAACAATACCAACCTAAAGTCGAGCCCCTTGTATGTTTGTCTCGTTTAGTTTATATTCAGCTTCATTGCTTTTAAATCATATTTCCAGTATTAAGGTGTAAATCGACCAATTCATGGAGAGGATATTTGAATTTTTAAGCGTCCGTGCCAATGACATCGGTTTCACATAATAGCACCCAAAAAGTATTCGGCACAGGCTGCCCTTAGCATATCATGATTTTCAAGACGATCAAGTACCACATACACGTACATGCATTCATACATACACACATACATACATACGTGCATTCATACTACGTACATACATATACATACATAAATATATACATGTATACATACATACAAACATACATACATACATACATTGTTATCGTGGCAAAAGCAACAAGTATATTGATTAATACATTTTTGGAGCAATTAAGTTATGTTCTGTAAGCCAAATTGATGAATACAGATTTTTAAATGTGAGATGCCCTGACAGTATAAGAACGTCGTGATTGACTTTTTTAATATAAAATCTGTATTCTTAGGATTTTCAGTTCCGCTGTTTAGGTCTTATTGAGACAACTTGAAAAGTGCTCGGTGCGGGCGTCAGACACTCCCCGGATTACTACTATGAATGGAATCTTCATATGCGACTGATAGTGAGAAAAAATAATTGGAATTTAGATTATCGATTATCGCCACTTTCTCTGATATATATCGTGTCATAAGCCAGTTGAAAATGATGGAGCAATATCCTTGTATTACCTCAAGTCACTGGGAACTTTCTCCCATCACCAAAATGTGATTTTAACCCCGCCATGGTGAGAGACTGTCAACAGTCAGTGTCAAGCACATGACATGTTGATCAGTATTGTCGATCCAACATGACAATATAAAGGCACTTTCAGTTTCGATACGGAAATTCCTAATGACTGGAGATTGCACAATTTGCAATATATTACATGTGCATTCTGTCAAAACATACCAGTAACCTATCCTCCCCAGTCTTGCTCATGAAACGTTGACTTGATTTGATTTTATTTTATTTTATTAGGTCTAGTACGATGTATATTACATAGCATTTGGCACACAGACAAATCATATACAAAGGTGACTAGTTGGAGTCATTAACTGCTATGCAATAGAATTCTAACCAGACACAGGATATATACACTTAAAGTTAGAAACTTATTTCCATAGGGGTCCCAGTCTGCCCAGAGTCCAATGGCATCACATATGATGATCAACACCACTGCTCAAGATTGACACAACAACAATATCATAAAGTATAATACAAACATTCGGACTAGAATTGATGAATGCCCACGTTAGGCCATTTGCACATAGAATTGTTATCGTAAAATATATAGCTAACCATTGACCAGAAATAAAATTTGATTTAATGTATGATACAACACCAGGAAGTAAACGGAACTAGTTACTGACATTGCTAATCTACCGTACACTTTCTCCATACCGTGGCCGAGAAAGCCTGGTTGATTGGTGGTATCTTTCAGAGAAAAACATATTTTAAAATAATACAACGTGCGGTTCCCTTGGATTTTCATCAAACTAACCTTTTATTACCAATTTATTTTCAATAGTATTTTGAATGCAGACGATTCTAAAGGGGATTCCTAATCATGAAATGGTAAGAGTTTTATTAGTTAAAACTGGCCAATCCTGATGGCACTCAGCAGCCGCTCGAAACCGAAACAAGGAAGTTTGCTGATATTTGCCCTTTGAGTACAGGATGCGCATATTAGAGTTCCATTGTGTTCACTTGTATCCTGGGGAGGAACGTAAAGTGGCAAAGTGGTCCATCCGAGGATCTTTGATGATTTTCCCTGACCCTTTTGGCAACATATTTTCAAACCCTTACAGGCAGGTAAAGCCAATTAATAGCTCTGGATGTCTGGCCATTATATGGCACCAGTGGATAGAGGGTTAAGGTACCCATGCATGTAAGGGCGAAGGATAAAACGAGATAACGCATAGTACTGTGCGTCGTGAAGGAATATGTTTTTTTTTGTTTGTATGCTGTAATTTTTTCTAAATGGCTACTAGTCTTCCAGGGTGTAGCCGTTAGCGTCGTTAGTATCAGTTGTCATTAAGGTGATGGGTACCATTGCAAGCCAGTTAAAAGTCCTGTCCCAAAACACACCTCAAAGCAGAATACTCCTACAACTAGGTGTATCTCCAGGTTCCTGAGTGTTATCAGGTAGAGAATATCATCGCCACCTGTCATTATTCAATCCATATTCTGTTGTATTTCAAAATTTACAACTTTTCTTTCAAATGACATATTCTCATTAATTACGCAGGTGATGGTGACTGCAGGTTCAGAGTTACCCAATAAAAGTTTTTTTTTTTTTTACTGCTGAAGATTTTTACAGGCCATAACGTTGAAAATTTTAGTTAGAAATCTCCACACCAACTACACTAGGTAACCTCACGTGCTCATAGCTAGCACCTATTTATAGCATCCTGACCACAACCCATTGTCTTGAGATCGTCGAGGTGTATCTTTGTGCAACTCTCTTTTGTTTCAAGTGCTCAGAAGGGATCAGCGAGGTTTGTCCACTACTATCAACGGGGTTTCCATGCCTCCACATACGAGATATCTCACTAAAACTTTCAATATTATGGCCTGTAAAAATCTTTAGCAGTAAAAGATTTTAAAAAATACTTCTTATTGGGCATAGTCAATGATATCCCTAAGGTAACTGTGAACCTGTAGTGACCATCACCTGCGTAAGTAATGCGAATATGCCATTTAAGTGAAAAGTTGTAAATATTGAAATGTATTAGAATATGGGTTGACTACAGACGGCTGACTATGATATTCTCTCCCTGATAACACGCAGGAACCTGTAGATACACCTTGTTATATGATTATGCTGATGTGAGGTGTGTTTTGGGATGGGGCTTTTAACTCGCTTGCAATGGTACTCATCACCTTAACTGTATATATGCCACTCTTTGTTTGGTCTGGAAGAACACATACTCAGGTTATTTACGGATTAAATGAAGCCACGTCATTATTCATTTGCTGAATTGCCCTGATGGCCGGGTGGTCTAAAACGACCACTGGCTGTTAGCTCTCTCCCCACCGCCTGTGTTCGAATTAAAAATGTCTCATTGTAGCGATATTGCAAGCAGTTTCTAAACTAAATCAGGGTAGACTCAGTTTTGAAATGGTATATCTTTTAGGTTAGATATAAAGAGATAAAGTAATGCGCAGCCTGGACCTAGGCCTAGACCATAGGACGTAGCCAGTAGTCGGCGTGCGATGTGCCTAACCAACTGGTCTTTGAGGACTCCCTACATAACACATGGATTGTTTCATACAGTATATAGCTAACCTCTAACCAGAATAAAATTTGATTTACATGTATGATACAACACCAGTACATCTAGTTACTGACATTGATTATCTATTCCTTTTCCATACCGCCGAAAAAGCCTGGTTGTTGGATTTGTAGGTATCTTTCAGTTAAAAAGAATGTTGTAATTAAGAATCCAACGTACGGTTTCCTCGATTTAATTTAAACAAGCCCTTTAGTACCAATTTATTTTTAATAGTATTGTGAATGCAGACGATTTAAAAGGGATTCCTAATGATGAATGGGTAAGAGTTTTTTTGTTCAAACATGTCATTCCTGATGGCTCTCAGCAGCCGCTCGAAACCGAAACAAGGAAGTTTGCTGACATTTACCCTTTGAGTACAGGATGCGCATGTTCGAGTTCCATTGTGTCCCCTTGTATCCTGGGGAGCAACATAAAGTGCCAAAGAGGTCCTGGGTGTCCCGTCATTATATGGCACCAGTGATAGGGGGTTAAGGTACTCATGCATGTAAGGGCGAAGGATAAAAACGAGATAACGCAAAGTACTATGCGTGGTGAAGGAAAATAATTTTTGTATGCTTTAGTTTTCTAAACGGCTACCCGTCCAATGCAGGGTGTAGAATCCTTTAGGATTGTTAGTTTTAGTTTTCATCTACTACAGATGTCAACTTATGTTATGTCTGCAAGGACACATACTTAAGTTATTTACCGATCGAATGAAAGCCCTGTCCATTTTCATTTGCTGCATTGCCCTGATGGTCTCATGGTCTAAGGCGTTGCCACGGACTGCTAACTGTCTCTCACCATCTGCCTGGGTTCAAATTGAAAATATCTCACTGTGGCCATCTTGTTATCAGTTTCTGAATTAAATCAGGTTAGACTCAGATCTGAGTTGGTAAGATATGAAGAGGTAATGAATTGCCCATCCTGGATCTGGGCTAGGAGAGGACATAGGACGCAGCCAGTAGTAGGGGTGTGATGTGCTTGACCGACCAGCCATAGGGCACACCCTACATAACACATGAATTGTTATCGTACAGTATCTAATTAACCCTTCACCAGAACAAAATTTGATTTAATGTTTGATACAACACCAGGAAGTTAAAGGATCTAGTTACTGACATTGATAAACGACCCTTTCTTCATTCCATGCCAAGAAATACTGTTTGTTTGGTAGTATCTTTCAGAGAAAGGCATGTTTTAAAAGAATCCTAACTACGGTTCTTTTCGATTTTCCTCAAACAGTTCCTTTATTAGCAATTCAAAGGTTTAGAATTAAAGGTATTGTGAATCCAGACGATTGTTAAAGGGTATTTCTAATTATGAACTAGTAAGAGGGTTTTTGTTAAATGGACCAACCCTTCTAGCACTCAGCAACCGATCGAAACCGAAACAAGGAAGTTTGTTATAATCAACCTTTGAGTACAGGAAGCACATTTCCAGTTCCATTGTGTTCCCTTGAATCCCGAAGAACACTGAAAAGCGCATATAGGTCCAGCCTGGTACCTTTGTTGATTATTCTTTATTTGTAATAGCCACAGATACTACATTTATACAGATTTTCACAGTGCTGTAAAGGCGTAGCCGCCAATGACCCTTTGGCAACATTTTTCCAAAGCCTTCCAGCTCTGTATGCCTGGTTGTTATATGGAATTTGTAGATAGAGAGTTGGGATACTCATGCATGTATTAAATGGCGAAGGAAAACTGCTAGATAACGCATAGTACTATGCTTGGTTTAGGATTTTTTTTTAGGTGAAATCTACTAGTAGTTTTCACTTATTGCCACAGTATTGGTCTGAGAATGTACAATAGACAAATCCAAGTTTACGATTGTTTACCTATTAGCCATGCTATATATTGATTAAATAGGTAGTGAGGCACTTCCTGATAGCCATTATTGTAATTTCAAGTGGCCTTTGTGCTCCATGATAGCCATTAATATTCAGACCTCCACTGGCTCCAGTTTTCCGGTGCATTCGAGTCTACGACACATGAAAGGAATACTTAAGGAAGACCCCCTATTGTCCAATTGGGATAATCTGTTGGTTTCCTATGTATTCATTTATCCTTATCAGATTTCAAAAATCTTTCTTTGTGGTAAATCTTTATGCTAGTATATCTTTCCAAATCATCTACTAGGCCAAGTCTATTTCAGATATTTTCTTTGATGTCATTGTGAGAAAGCTATATGCAATTAGACTACTATTCTTCCTCTTTTGGATTTTGTGATATTTTTCTTATGAATATTTTCCAAACCAGATCTTTTTTTTCTTCTCCCTATTCAAATTCCATATACATTAGTTGGATATGCCGGTGACAGTCCTAGCCACTAGGTTATCCTTTTGAGATTTTAGAGATTTTTTCTGTGGGAAATCTTTATGCGGGTATACCTTTCCAAGTCAAATACTAGGCTATCTTGTTTGTATGCTTTGGTTTTCTGAAGGGCTACCCGTCTTGCCGAGGGTAGCCGTTAGGTTTGTTAGCTTCAGATTTCATCCACTGCAGAGATCGCATATTTTGTCTGGAAGAACACATACATACGTTATTTACTGATTGAATGAAGCCGCATCCATCATGATATGCTGCATTGACCTCACGGCCGGATGGTCTAAGGCGTTGCCACTTACTGAAAGCTGTCTCTCATTAGAAATGTCTCATTGTGGCCATCTTGTAAGCAGTTTCTGAACTAAATCAGAGTAGACTTGGTGTACCTTTCAGGGAAGACGTGTAGAAGTGAGGAATTGCCCAGCCTAGCTGAACCTAGGCCATAAGGCGCAGGCAGAAGTGGGGATGTGATGTGCCTGACCGACAGGCAACTAGGGATTCCGTATGTAACAGATACACTTCTTATCGTACAGTATATACCTAAACCTCGATCAGGAATAAATTTGATTTAATGTATGAAACAACACCAGGAAGTTAAGGGATAAAGTTATTGATTAAAGCTATTGCAAATATACTCTCTTTTCCCTTGTAAAACCTCAGTTGGGAAAGCCGGAATGTTCTGGTGGTATCTTTCACGGAAAATCATATTTCGAAAGAATTCAACCTAGTGTTGCCTTTATTTCTTTTAAACAAACGTTTTATTACTAACTTATTTTCAAAAGAAGCAGGCATCTAGAAGTTTTTTAAAAGGGGATTCCTAATCATTAATGGGTAAAGGTTGTTGTTATAACGGGTCAACACTGACAGCACTGCTGCCCGAAACCGAAACAAGGAAGTTTGGTGATATTAACTCTTTTTCCCAACATTTTCTCTAAGCCTACCAGGCTTGTAAAGCTCAAAACAGCTGTGGATGTCCGGTTATTATATGGCACCTAAGTTAAAGAGTTAGGATACTCATGCGAGTAAGGATGAAGGATAATGGTGAGCTAACGCACAGTGCTGTGCGCCGTGAAGGAAAATGAATTCTTTTTGTATGCTTTAATTTCTAAACAGCTTCCCGTCTTGCAGGGGTTAGCCGTTGGGAATATTAGTTTCAGTTCTCATTAACTGCAGATGTCACTTTATGTTATGTCTGGACGAACACATTCTTTAGTTAATTACTTATTGAATGAAGCCACATCATTTTTAATTTGCCGCATTGCCCTGATTGCCATGAGGTCTGAGAGGTTGACACTTAATGCTAGCTGTTTCTCATCTCTGCCTGGGTTTGGCTGAGGCTTGTAGTGAAGATGTTGCCAGTAATTGGGGGTTGAGGGGTTGATTTTTGCCGGTGGAACCCTGGTTTCCTCCCACACTTACAACTGGCCAGTCACGACTGAGCTGCAATATGAATGACTCAGGAAGTAGCATTCTATTTACATTATACTTGGTGATATTATGTAATGTCTAACAACTTATGAGTGATAGACAGATAGAGTTTGCCTAGAATTAAACCTTATTAGCCAGGGTCTCTGGATTAGAAGTAAAGCATACCGTACTGCTATCTACAAAATGAAAACCAACAAACATGCTTAAAGCAGTAATACACTTTAATTGTCATAGTCACCATATTCAACATTTTCCCCACATTTTTCTCGTTTATGCAGTACAAGTAGTATACAATCAATAAACCTTTTTGCAATCAGAGTTTGAAATTTTGATTTAAAACAAAATCAGTACCAAAAAATATTGAAGTAGATGGTATCACACCATTATAATATAACCTGTATTACATTTATTGCATGGAGTAATTGATTGCTTGCCTTCACAAATCAAGAAATACACATGGTTGTGTAAAAGCACTGATTGGAGAAACATTGCAGATTTGCACCCTGTTTCGTTCTACAACATTTGATACTGACTTATATTTCCTCACACACCCTCAATCCATTTCCATTAATGGTCGTACCCTTATGACAATAACATTTGTCCTGAAATACAGATCACACAGTCAACAAGTATATCAAAACGGTTACATATATATTATATACGATTAATATAACATTATATTCCATATATGTGTTGTTTTACTCAAGCTACATCATACATATCATTACAACCCTACATTCGTATATAAGCTATTTCTATATTAGAACCTATGTATGGTATCAGTCCCATATGTAATGTCTTGCACTCCAAAGCAATATAATGCAGACTTCTCTAACTGAAAATTGATGAGATTGGTGTAACAATCCCTCTTCACATATGCTTATATCCCATGTTTTCAGTCTATGTCCACACACGAGATACAACTGGGTGTCGCTAGCAACTAGCCGGATGGTCAGGCTTGTGCATTGGACATTTAGCATTACAATGATTCTAATTGCGTCAAGTTTAACATATATTTTAAAAACGAAATCAATTGCAACCATTCCCTTCTGCATCAGCACAGGATATAGGGAAAATATAAGAGGATCAAATCTACCACTACTTTGATCAAATTGTTCACAGCACAGAGGAGTCTAGATTGCATACACTTCCCTTGGATGTGTGATAAAACATATACAAAGTGCCCAATGTAAGCAGGCATTGATTTTAATCAGGCGCCGGAGATAACTTTATTGAAATTAGATAATTTTATTGAAGTCAGCAGATGATAGATATACTTGAAATCTGGCTAATTACATAAGGCCAACTTCTAAAGTGGACACAAACTTATACTCATATACATACATTACATCAAATAAAGGCATGTGGAGATTATTTGATAACCAGCCAAGGACACCTGTATTGCCTCTTATTCTAAAATCTTAAGGAGCACTAAGGTCCTGGACAGTACAGTTTTACGAACATCTTACACCTACATCCTCTGAATGAGAACAATCCTCTTCACCCCAGGCATCATGACGACAGCTTGCGAGTGCTCTCTCGGTGCCAGAACACACCACTTGATCTAGCCATATTGGACCGCGACCTTGACCAAATGGAGCTTCCTTAAATCCTGTTCCACCACCAAATCCTAATTGACGACAAACAACCTGTTACGAAAACAAAAAATGCTCTAATTACTTAATGAAAATGTGAGTTAGTAGTGATGCTACATAGACTTGGATACCAGAGTTTCATTTCGAGTACAAAGATATTTATCATCTTTGATGCAGGTGTAAATAATACTGCAAATGGTTCATGTATTGAACACAGGGCCGAGCCTTTCTTGTTAGCCCTCTATCAGGTCTATAGATCATTTCAATTTGTTAAATTTGAACCATTTTAAACTTTAACTCATCTTGTCTAGGACAGATCTACATATTTTCACATAAATGTAGATATACCTATGAGTCTTCTGCTCTGCTGTTGGTATAACGTTTGCAGGCTGGTAAGCTATATACAAAATAAGATGGGTCTAATAAACAGAGGGTCTAGTAAAAATCACTGCCACAGACTACCTGCTGTCTTTCAGCAAGGCCTATGATTAAAGTTCCCTTATTTTGGAATTTGGAAATTGTTCATGTTTTTCATAACCTTATTCGCCATATTGCAAATAGGTCATGACTACCCAAATGTAAGTGTTAACAAGATTGCTCAGTGAAAACTACCTCCTAACCCAGAGGCACTGCAGCCTTGTCACATACCCCATATGGGTTTCAAATCAAGCAGTACTATGAGACAGTGTGCAGTTATTGGTGATAATTTAGATAAAGGCATGTGAGAAAAAATGTCTAGTGATTACGGCAATGCAATGATTATCATCCAAGGGTACCAATTCGTTTCCACCACAATTTACTACTGGCAACAGCGGCATAGCCTTAAAGCGGAAGAAGAAATGACAATAGGTGAAATTTATACCCGAGAGCATTCAGAATCAAGTGCAGTATATTATCCTAATACAAGGGTCTTTCAGTTTGCAAGGCAAAAAGTCTCATTTTATAGCATAAATGGACTAAATTACTCAAGCAAACGAAGACCATATCCAGGTGAGAACTTTCGTTGGTTTTCCCCTAGTACATTGGTTAATCAGATTAGATACTAGCTCGTTGTAATCTAACCTGCATATGGATAGAAATGTTGTGGTAAAGTAATTGTCCATTATTTGGTAGACAGCATTCACCGTAGAAATACAAAGTTAAACTGCTCGAGCCATCTTATTTGAGGACAGGGCACACAGATTTGAAGTTGAAAATGCCAGATGTCACAGAATAATACTTACCCGTGCATGTCTATTGTCCCAGATATCATCACACACTGTTCCCCACTGGTTGTTGTAGTAGATCTCAACTCGGCCTTCTCTGTCATGGTTACCATTAACCAAACGTACTCTGCCAGCTGTTGGGGGCATCTCTGTGAATAAATATCTCTCTATGACAAAATATTTCTGCATGTATATGAAACTTTTCTTGGACAGTACTGCATCCAAGCAACATGCCCAGAATTGTGGTATTCTCCAAGGCTGCATTATTTCATGTATATATGTAACTACCGTTGTAGTTGTAATGCAAAACATATTTTTATCCTTTTACTGCACCAGTTTGTCGGAGAAATCAAAAATATTAAACTAATACTAAAATTGAATAACATGGTGCTTTTTTGGCCAAAATATGCATGGATGACTAGGTATGATACATTTCTGATGGTATTAATTTCTAGGGACAAATGATATCACCGATGTATTTGAATTGCGTGCAGGAAAGTTATAAACTATTTATAATACAAAAGATACAAATTATTGAAAGATTACCATTTATAATTCTATGGACTTCAGTTCGGATTGCACTGTCATTTCCCTCACGTTGTCTCCTTTCCTCACCTATTTCGAATCGCACAGTCCAAATTTGGTTTTCATCGTACCTTGTGAAGTTTGCCATGATACCGTTTAAACTTCTTAAGGATGTGCCTTGCTGAGTCAGTTGTAGGAACAACTGTTGGAATTTCCTTTCATATAGTTCTGATATATTGTTTATCTGATTCTGTACATGCTTTTTGTTCTGCCCAATTTCTTCTGTAAGGTTTCTGTTGAGGATTGTCAAAGTATCAATGTGACGTTTGTGTTTTTCTAATTCTCTTCTGAATTGATTTTTCATGTCATCTAGTGTCTTGTTGTGATGGTCCTCTAACTTGGTAAGAGAGGATTGGAAATTGGAAATTTCGTTATCAAGCTGTATTGTTTGGTTAGTAAATTGAACTTGCATGTTTTGCATTGCTAAATAATGCTTCTTTGACTCTTGTAAAGCTTTGTTATTTTCTCCTTCATAATAATTGGTCAGATTACTTTTTAATTCAGAACAAAAGGCCTGAACTTCCTTCTTATGCTGAAGTGTTTCGTTGTTTTGTCTGTTCAGCAAGTTTTTGACAGCGGTTTGCTGTTCCTTTGATTCCTGTAAATGCTCTTCCCTTTCACTATTAAAATGGTCTGCTAACTTTTTCAGTTCAGAATGGAAAAAAGTAATATTCCGGTCAAGCTGAGTTGTTTGATTATTAACGTGATACATCAAGCTTTGTATTGCTGCATCCTGCTGCTTAATATTTTCTATTTGATAAACATTTTCTTTTTGAATATGGTAAGTTAGATTTCTCTTAAGTTCTGACTGGAAAGATTGGATCAATGTTATATGTTGATTGTCCTGGTTGTGAACCTGCTCCTGCAAGTTTCCTATTGCTATCTGCTGCTGACTGAAATCTTCCAACAATTCCTCCTTATTGCGTTTAAGATAGTTTGTTATATTTGAATGAAGATAATGTAGATCCTTCAGTTGTGGGTCTATTTGATTGTTTACCTGATTCTGTAAGTGAATCACTGCTTCGTGCAGCCACTCTGTCTCTTCAATAAGTTCGTTTTCCTTTTGATCATGATGTGTCAGATTCCACACTAGTTCAGATTGAAGAGAATTAATTTCTTTTTCATGCTGAGCGCTTTGGTTGAGAAGGTTCTGAAAATCCCTCATTGCAATGGCTTGCTGTTGTAATTTCTGCTGTAGTTGTTTATTTTCACTTTCATATCCCTCTGTTACATTGCCTCTCAGTTCGGAAAGTCGAGACTTACTTTCTTTTTCGTGTTGAATTGTTTGGTTGTGAAGAATGTATTGAAAGCTCTGCATTGCCTCAATTTGCATCTGTAGCGTCAGCAAATGTTCCTTGCTTTCTCTTTCATAGCCATCAGTTAGATTTTGCATCAATCCAGAAATAAGAGTTTGGATTTCATTTTCATGCTGAATAGCTCTGTTGATCAAATGGGTCTTTAGATTTCTTGCTTCATGACGTTGTTGCAGGTATTGGTGTGTAATGTTAATGATCAGAGACTGACAGTGGATTTCTGTTTCATGGTTTGTGGTAAGGTTGGTGAGAAGATCCATTAGCTTTTGCTCACTTTCATTTTTCTCCCTGTGGTATTGTTCTGTAAAGTTGTTACCCCTGAGCTCTAAGGTATCAACATGATCTGCCAACATTTTGAATTCTTTCCATAATTCATCTTCAAGTTTTCCTTGTGAAAATGAATGCCTATCTTCTAGCACGAGGGCTCCTTGCTGCTGCAATAGATGATCAACATCATGGCGTAGAGCAAGATATTTTCCAAAGCATGTTAAATTTAGGCCATGTGAAACTAATTGAAATTGGCAGTCATTATCATCATCATAAGTTGTTTCCTGGGAGAATACAACTGTCACGAGACATAGCAGTAAAGTCATCAACATCATTGCTGAGACAGGATCTGTGAAAAACAAAAATGATTATAAAAGTTGTGAAGTGTTAAATCCAAGTTGCAAATGTATCTAGGATAATCTGTAGCACTAGACTATAGGGTAAAAACTGGTAAAATGGAACTACACAAGGTCTGATTTTGCTTTTCTAAATAAATTCTGTCTTGATATTATTGTGAAGATGAAACAGATTAAACATAATTTCAGGAAACATTAGGTGCACATATATACATATATGCACTTTCTATTGGCTGACGTATGGCTATTGTCTCAAACATGTGCACACAATGATACATCATTAAAAAATGAGTTTTATTCTAATGATATCAATATAAAAATGTGAACAGTTTGAAACATAATGCATGATCGCTGTATAGGGAACCCCCTTGATTGGGATGATATTGGTTTTGAACTCTGTCATTTGTCATAATTTCCTCCATTTAGACCCGATCCGTGACAGCTGACTAAATAAACTTTGCGATGTCATTGACCTCAGGGATGGCAGTGACAAAAAGGTCAGCTCTCATGAAAGCTACTTAATAGTATACTAACCTGATTGTCCAGTGGCCAGTGGCCAGTGCCCATGTGCGGGAATGGATTACAAGATTTGGTATCAAAATCATATAGTCAGTGAACTGAGAGTCTAACCACTTGGTTCCTACCTATTTCTCTGAAAACATTATTCCCTCAGCTGTTCAGATTAGCTTATCTGGGAACTGATGGCGTTTGATAATTAGGTTATATGGTGTATATGGTTTCTGTCAACAATATGTGTTACTCCTTATGAGTTACCATATCACTACAGTACTTGTGGAACAAACATTACCCATGGTCTCCGAATACCTGGTACTCCATAACCATTGTATCATGGCCAAGATATTTAAGGAAGTACATTTATGCTACAGAAAAATAGCATCTAAACAAAAGCAGAACTATTACTGTACAATGGATCACCCTTAAATTTACTCACACCAGAATATGAATTTGAAACAGATTTTGGTAAATTACAGTGTTTCCTAGCCACTTGGCAACCAATGTGCGTTGCTTCTTCAAGTCCTACCTACAAGCAGTCATCCCAGATCTTCTAATCATGTTAAGCACATAGAAGCACTGCTTTATTGCATTCATCTTGGTAAAACGACCTTGACTGACCTTCATTCCGCCAGATTAACATCTGCATTTGGCAGAGTTGGCCTAAAACAATGGATATGTATCCCACTGAGACTAATTATAGAACTTTTACACTCTAATTTCTGAGGTTCAAATACATTTCCTTTAGTAAGATCGTCATTCAAAACCCTGATTTCTAGCTAGAAACTGGAGTCGAGGCAAATCTTGTTGATATTTGGTTGTCCTGGGCAACTGAGCAATACATTTTTCCAGCCCTATCAATTACTTTTATTATCAAATTGAAACTGTTTCTGATATCAACTGGTCATATCAATTAGATGACCATTTAAGATATAATTACTTGTGAGCACTATTAGTTTTTTTTTCAGTAATGTTTTCTACATAGGAGTAGGGGAAACAGAAGTCTCATAAAATCATTTGCGGACCACCTATGGGGCTCAGTCTAATTGTATAAAGCAGGAAAGAGGTCCACAGTAATTGAGGTTATAATGACGGGTGGTTTCTTACACATTTGAGCACATTTGCCAACAAACAAACATCTCCTTTTTTCCTGGAATATGAATACAGTGCAGCCCCGAAAAGTATTAGATACTCATCATATTTGATCAGGTAATAGATATAGATAATTCAGAGGTTCCAAATCTATTGAAAGGGTACATTCAACCCCAAGTGGAACATTTCATTCCCAACACCGAAGATTTGGACATGCCCACATTCAACTTGTCAAAGGCACCCGCAGTTTTAGTGCAGACAGGCTGATCTGAACAGCTCTTGGTATACGGTTTTCAGAAATGCATGTTTCTTAAATTCTCTGAAGGGCGTCGACCATCAGCTGACGGACAAATGTACGGTCCACCTCCCTAAATTAATCACCTAAAATCCAGGGATGATTGTTCAACATACTGAATTGCTCAACTTGTGGAGCATCTTATTTAGACGTAATTATTAGTAAGAAGTCTGTCAGTCACAATAAAGTATATAGCATACAATGGTGTTCAGGTTGACAGGTTCCACTGAACAACTATGAAGAAAACATTTACTTACCGACTCCATTGAAAGAAGAATTGTGTGTAAAGAAATGACAGTGTTGAATGCCTTTATATAGTACAAGTGGAAATGTGATACGGGTTTGAAATGGTCATACAGAACAATGGAAAAGTGATTTATAAGAGTACAACTCATTTGTCATGGACTACTAATTGATAACACATTACCAAATCCCTCTCATCTATGCGGCACGTCAGTTCAATTAGCTCAATTAGTTCAAACTATCTATCCTAATATATGTTACATAAGCAGCCCTGCCCCCTGTCAAAATAAGCACTGTGGTAATATTACATATATGAATCACAATTCCATAAGGACAAAGATCTGTGGCAGAAGAGAGTCTGCCGTACTTGACGAGTTGTCTATGGCGTTGCCACTGACTGCTTATCACTCAGGTTCAAATCTTGGCAGGAGCAAGAGAAGAAGTTGCCAATGACCTTTTAAAGAATAATGATTTGTCCATTATTCGTTTACTTTCATGTAATATTATATATGATAATACAACTGGCAATGAAAGTCATGTTCATACTTTAATTTAATTCAAATAAATCATTTTATAACCATTTTTGACAACAAATATCATATTAATTATTCATCCTTTACTTTATACTGTAGTCTCCTTTGACATCACGTCCACGCCCATATTGAGGACTTATGTGTCTCTAACTGTATACAGCTTGTTTTATTTTTGGTGGCTTTGATACCTGCTGATAAAAAATAGGTGTGTTTTATTTAAAAAAAATATTATACATTGAAATACACATTGGCTATTGCTAACATAAAAGCTGTCTGTGTTTTCTAACTATGATCAATTAGCTTCGTTGTTGGTGGCTTATCGAGAGATTTGATATGTCATGCAGGAGAATGTGAGGATGTCTAATGCTGAACAAATTGTTTTTATTATATACCTACGTTGCACATAGGTGCTAACTGCTAAGCTATTCCTCTTTTCCACACAGAACTACATCAGATGAATGACTCACAGCTAGGGACCACGTCTTTGTTCTTAGATATGAAAACACAACAGACCCACATGTAATTCAAAACATATTTATTGACATATGTGCTTTGATAATTTTTTGCAGTAATAACCTGTTTTGATACTCATATAAACGATTCCTTTTCCCCAAAAAGTCTAAATAGGTTTAGCAGCATAAACCAATTTTGGTGCACCTATAAGCTTTTTCCTTTTTTTTCAAAATTCTTTAAATAGAATTTTCGTGAACATCTAGAATTAATCAATTTCGAAAGTATTTATATAATTTCAATTTCCGTTAATCCTTGACGTTTAACTCTAAAAATGTCAGTACTCTCCAGGAGATGCAAACAGTATACAGTTGTGCTATCCAACTTAACGCATTCATGCTCAGAGTGCAACGTAAAACAATATGTAGTTTAGGATTGTTGCGATAGAGCGTATTTTACATAGAGAATAAAGCAGGACTTAATCCGAGTTTTATAAGAAGTTATTGTGTTTGTT
This sequence comes from Maea johnstoni, assembly GCA_963942565.1. Classification (NCBI taxonomy): domain Eukaryota; kingdom Metazoa; phylum Annelida; class Polychaeta; order Spionida; family Magelonidae; genus Maea; species Maea johnstoni. The sequence continues at coordinate 42,581,598 of OZ012694.1, read as the reverse complement.
CATGTAAGTATTTCCCCCTTTTCAAAAATGAAGCCATTTTCCCTTTCGTTATCCTTCCCATGTTAGGGGCTACTTTCGTCCAAACCAAAGGGAACCAAAGATTTTCGAAAACCATTTAAACCCTGTAATGCTGGTGCTGTATTAATTTAATATCTTTCTCTGTGTACTCTCAGATGTGTACCCGTGTGCCAGGTTTTCAGTAACTTTTTTTCATTTTCTTTTGCATCTTTTTGTATTTGCTTGAATAAACCACCAGCAGCATAAGGGTGAAGGACCCCCCCCCCCCCCACCCCACACACACACACATTGTTCCTGCCCTGTTAAGGTTTTCTGTTAATGAATGTGTTAAATTAGAGAGGAGTGATGCTTAATATCACAATATCAACATTTATCATTTATAAAGTTCAAGGAATTGCCTAGAGTTCTTGCCATGAATTGTGCACTTTTAAGCAAAAATGACGAAGATTCACCCACAAAATATATTTTACACACGATGATTATAACAAAACACATCCGGCGCCGGACGTATTCAGAAGCAATAGGTAATAGGTGTGTTAGGTAAACTAGTAATTCAGTTATACAGTAATCATCATGACATAAAAGAAATCACGCTCTGTACAATACCATGTTGTAAAGGTTATTATGCTTTAAGATAGCTTATGGGATAAAAACTTTTAAACTTTTCCTCTTACGTCCTGGTTATTTCACCCTTAATCCTATACGATGTAAACATTCTCTGAGATGTTTTAACTGATAGGGAATACATTTTGATCAGCTCAACACGGTGTAAGACGCGAGGGGAAATAATTAAAACACGATATTCCGATTGGCCTTTTACACAGGGTGGATAGAGTTTCTATTTACAATGTGGACTGATGACCCTCATATTTCAAAATTCATTTCGATAAGAGACGCATATATATGTTTTAGTTTTGAAACCTAATACATGTATACCGATTTGAAACAGTCATGTATAAGTGAGTATTACTCTAAAAAGAATGGGCTCAAGGGCCTATTCAGGATGTCGAATATGTATCAGATGTCTAAGGGTTTAGGCTATTACATATTGAGACATCTCAAAATGATCCCCATAAACTACCTTAACAAGCGTCTGTATTTGTACTTCAATAACTATTCGTTCATTCATCCATTGTAAAGGTTATAATCAGCATTGGAATTCTTCAAAATGTGAGCCATCGCTGTATTGCATAAAGCATTTATTTGCAAGAGCTTAATCATAATTGATCTAGAAGGAACATATCAACTGATTTGTCCCACCTCTTAGTTTTTTCTCTAAGAAATATTCAGTATTATTCCAAAATCAGCGGAATCAACGTAATTATGATATAAGAATATCAATTCTAGGTAATTCAAAAATATTGCAGTGATAGTATGTTGTCAGTTCATGTGCGCATATCAACTAACAGCACGTTCATTGACCACCCAGATGACACATTCAATACAATTTCTCAACTGCATAGGATTTGTAAAAGAATCTTGCAAATCACTAACTATACAAGGTTTTTCATTGTAAATGGTATGTACAATACATATATTCGTATATTCCTTGGATTTTATATATAAATAATGTATATATATATATATATATATATATATATATATATATATATATATATATATATATATATATACATATATATATATATATATATATATATATATATATATATATATATATATATATATATATATATATATATATATGTATATATATATATATATATATATATATATATATATATATATATATATATATATATATATATATATATATATATATATATATATATATATATATATAAATATATATATATATATGTATATATATATATATATATATATATATATATATGTTATATATATATATATATATATATATATATATATTATATATATATATATATATATATATATATATATATATATATATATATATATATATATATATATATATATATATAATGTATGTATTTATGTATGTATGTATGTATATATGTATGTATGTGTGTGTATGTATGTTTGTGTATACAAATCATGATTATTTGTTTTTTAGAATAGGAATGGGAACGGGTCACTTTCATTTTGTAAAGCATTCGCATATCAATTTGATCAATGTAACAAGGCCTACGTCATCCTTACGATAACGTCTAGCAGTAGTTCCCTTTTAGAAGATATCCAGGAAATATATGTACAATGGTCAATGTTTGGCTGGATGTTTGAGCAAAATCCTGATGGTCGCAGACACCTGAAATGCCAAGGAGAAAACAAGTGGCTACGTCGATTAACCGTACTCCTTTAGGTAACCGTACGTCTACGTATTGAAACTGTTTAGGTGTGTTTTGACCCTGTCCCCATGAGTCTAGGTGTCCACGTAGGCGGGGTTATTGTTGGCCTGGGATTCCTTGATGTTGACCACCTGGTTTTCATTGGCTTGTTGTCTTTGGGGTCGATATCTGAAATCATAATCAGAAATAACCAAATTACTAAACATGAATATCCTCTTGGGTACGGGGTATTGGATGATATGACCCTTTGTATGTTTACATCCACTGGTAGGATACCTACATTCTTCTGTATACCGGAGCGCTCGAGCACGTACGTCTTTATATATGTATGCGCGCATATTATGTATATACTATGTATGTATGTTTGTTTGTATGTATGTATGTATGTATGTACTTATGCATGTATATACGTTCGTAGATACTTATTATGTATGTACATATTTATGAGTGAATGTTTGTGTGTGTGTGTCGAAGCTTAAGAATTTTAAACAATTGAAACACAATGTTTAATGCCTAATATCGACAACCTCAGATTTTAGATACTGAACACTGAAGGCAATAACTATATGAGTGCACCTGCAACTTTGCTCTTTTTTAAAATTGATATGTTTGTTCACATATACCATAAAATTCCCATTTCGAAATATTAGTCTCTGAATGGCAATCTTTCCTTTTTGTCATTGCACAAAATTGCCCAAAAGTCAGGCTCTGAAGATATGAATTCATAATATATTATTTAATACCCACCTGTACCAGTAGAACTCAAAGCCCAGCGTGATGAGCCCCAGGCCTATACCAATGAAGATGACGAGAAAGACGCCGCCGATATTGTCCAGACTGATTCCATCACTCTCATCTTCAATCTTGGGGCATTTCTTCTTATTGTACGACCACCATTGCGTTTTGAATTCCTCCAGGGTTCTCTGGTTCAGCAGCTGGAGAATCCTGTGATTAAATAGTCCGGTATAGTATAAGGGAAATTTGCATTTTTACTCCGTTACAGACCACGGAAAAATGCATTAAGAATTAGGGATCATCATGAGCATTCCATAAGAAAGATCATACTCTACACGTATCTTCTTACTACTAAAGACTGATCTGATGTTGATAACTTTCTAACTAGCATACAAGGCATACTATAGAATTTAGATGATTATGTATGTATATGAACGGGCGTGGTAACATTACGGAGACATATTCCTTATCAGACTTTGATGACAGTAGAGATAGGCAGTACGTTGACTGAATACATCTTATGTAGCTGATAGATACAAACATCGTCACGAATTATCCGATACCCGATCCTATATGATAGGAAAGGATTTATCAAAATGATATTTATCTTTAAAATTGGACTATATGATTTGCGATTGAAAGTAGCACAGTTAGATTTACGCTCACCTTGACAACAAAGGAAAAGTCAGGAGAAGATGTAAAGAAACGTTGCATAACACCTACAGAAATCATATATATATAAATATTTATATATATATATATATATATATATATATATATATATATATATATATATATATATATATATATATATATATATATATATATATATAATTATATATATATAAATATATATATATATATATATATATATATATATATATATATATATATATATATATATATATATATATATATATATATATATATATATCGACAGTAGCACGTACGGTTGCAATCTGCCGGCAGAACATAGCTATCGAATGGTCAAACGGATATGCCTTTCCTCGAATGTTAAAATGTATTCTAGGAATGAGAGTATGATTACTCTTTCTTGGCCGTTTTGAGTGGGACTACTTGTATTAAGTCCAGTTATATTTAGCTACTATTGCGTCCTTCTTGTGCGCATACCCGTTTTGACCATTTGATAGCTTTTTCCGTAACAATGCAGAAAGTGCTGTATATGTGCCTTCGCTACACCATATAAGATCGCTCTTTGAAGCTAGGCTTTATTAGCGCATGCGCATGCAGAGGGCGGGAGATTCACAAGAGGATCCACTCTCGAGTGGGAATGTAAGAAATGACTACCTTAAACCAAGCATTCTTTAAACTGTTGATGAGTTTCCTATTCCTTTCCAAACATTTTAGTAGTAGAAAATAGAAGCAAGTAGAAGAGCGTACTTGTATCCCAATAGACGGGCCGGAGAGAAGTCAAGTGGTAAAACAACCCATTGAGGAGGGCACGAGTTTACGAGTAGGTGTGCCTTCTTCATCTTTTGGTAGATATTGTCACAAAGGAATACATTGCTACTGTTTGATTTTAATGAATGAGTTTGTAGAAAATAAATTGCCATTCGCTGAACCAAGGTTGTATGGATTATGTGAAAGTAGGTAAGAATCTGTGTTTGGAATTGTGTTTGAAGTCACCTTTTCCCGATAATTTTGTAACATCTTATTTTTGCTGACATATCTTTGGTAATGCACCCTTCTAGTCTGTCTGGGTTGAGCCATGATTTATCAAGTTGGATTACAATACAGTGATATAGAAGAGGCACAAACGGAAGCGGCTAAAATATAAAGACAAAAGACGTGTACGACTTCATCAAGAAATATTCATAGAATAACTCGATCATTGGAGAAGCTGCAATATTCCTGCTCCAGTTAAAAGCAATAATTAAAAGCGCAAATGATTAAAAAAAAAGATAAAATCACTCCGTGCTGGTCACATGCTTCAAAGCATAGAAAAAAGCACTTCTACAATCTCCAAAATCGTATGAGAAATGTCCTTGAAAAATACAAATCTATTCGAAACCACCTCTAATGTTTTGAAGTTCATTGTAGGAGAATATATGCATAAAGTAAACAAAACGAGTCGTCGAGATTGCACAAAAACTAATCTTTCGTGAATCATAAACTTGTCAACCAAAATCAAAAAGCAACGGGAAACACAAGGTTGCATCCGTCTGGTTGCTTTACAGCAGCATCGTCACACAAACCAAACCCTGAGGTTGACAAGTGCGCTAAATGTAGATACGTTTCATAAAACGCTCTATCATACCAAACGAATGCAACCCGCAATTACAACTTCATCAAGAAACCAGGGGAAAAGTAGACTATATCTATGCTACTGGCATGAGCAAGAGAGGGACTATGTAGTATGTGTGGAGAAGTAGCTAGCTAGGAGGAGGAGGAGAATGAGGAGGAGGAGGAGGAGGAAGGTTTTAGTCTATTAGGAGGCGCTGCTTACACGCTGGAGATCTCACTCCTCAGAGGGGAGCCCTCCTGGACGGCCAGCGCGTACGGCTTGCGGCTGAACTCCTCACCCACGGTCCACAGGTCGCAATTGCTTTGGGCGGCATATTTGTTCTTAGTCGCGTCGCCTAAAGAGCATACAGTTCTTATACTACTACTTCGTCAAAATTGTGACAAAATAGCAAGAAAAAAAGCAATCGCATTTCCCCAAGCTTGGTACACACGCACACGCGTCAAAACATTGCGGGCAGAAAAAGCACCTCTGCGACTTCCGGTCGTGCGCAGTGCATTGTGGTATGCGTGACATTCAAAATGGAAGCCCCATCAACTTGGTATTTGTGTACAGTTATTAGGCAAGTTAATTAAGGAAATGTGTCCAATGCGGAGTTGTATCCCTGGACAGCAGCGTTCAGTGCCGTAGTGAAAGTGTGTGAGAGAAATCATTACGTAGATGTAATGACAATTGCTGCCCACAAGGAAGAGATGAGGGTTCCATCTTACAAGCAAAATCAAACACATTGACCAGTGCGCCTTTTCTGAAGATGCAATATGGTTACATAGATATGAAATATGTTCAGATTGAACACCAAAGCCAAGATAGTGTTCAGCATACACAGGTGTTCAGCCTATGTTACGTATATCAAACTGAAAGTTTTTAATTGTTGGGGTTGTTCAAGCATTATAGTTAATTGAGTTGGAAGATGCAACATTTTGTTCTGCGACTAGTATTCAATATGTAAGAGCCTCAGAGTGGCTGGCCTGTGTAGCATTTTATCATTGCACTTCTACATAATGATACACCCTTTTTGTAGAACAGGGTAAATTACACGCTGTTACCTTATATGTATACAGAGTAGGGTATAGGATTTTCAGATGAAAGTTGTTTCAGTGTTACATCTGAGTATGAAAAACGTTTCTTTTCTGATTGTCTAGACAGCACATGACTTGTGCAATCAAGACGGGGATGTTGTTAAGGATTTTGTCAGAATTAATTTTGAACTCATAGAGAAGGTTCTTCAAAGCGGTTTGTGTCATCTCTCTTCTTGGAGATGAAACACTGGTGAATGGTTATGAGCGGGAAGCAAGGGAAAACAATGACATGTCACAATTCCTTCCGAAATTCAAACTACAACACGATACAGCAGCGCCATCTATCGCCTCGCAAGATCTGTAGCTAAGCTCTCGCTAGTTCACACCCACGTAGAACTTACACGCTCGAAATCTCGTTCTTTAACGGAGAGCCCTCCTGTACAGCTAATGCATATGGCTTTCTACTAAATTCCTCGCCCACTTCCCACAAATCACAGTTGGTGAGGGTGGCATATCTATTTTGCGTTGCATCGCCTGAAAGTAAGGTTTTACTTAGGCCAAGAGAATTCATAATGCTGCAATTTAACACGTAGCTCTGGGACCAATAGGTGATTTCATATAAAGCAATTCATATTAATGAGATAATAGAACAACAGAACACGAGTTGAGCAATGTTTGGACTTGTGTGCACATTATAAATGGCCACATTGCAGGAATTAAACCTTCGAATGAATAGCTTTTGTTGCATATACATATAAGTTAAATTTCTGTTTCTTCAGATTGTTTTACAAATTTTCTCCATTTTCATTCATAGACAAAGGTATTTTCATACACTTTTCATCTGATCACCTAAGTGTAATAATCATCGATGAGAACTGGAGGAAGTGGAAGTGGAAGATAAACAACAGCAATCATTCAAAAATACATTGTCATAGATTAGCATATATACAATACTTGTACGACCTATCGAACTCGATCTACATTGTTCTTCAGGCAGAAAAATTGGTGAGCCAAAACATTTGTTAACTCGTGGAGGAAGGTATGCAATTGTGAGCTGAATAATACGGTCTTGGTCTGGCTTACAACGTAATGTATTATAGAAGTTAAACCGGTTATTATAAGAGTAAGCTTTTCGTCACGGAAGTACAGTAGATATACCATTACGACATACACATATTTGATAACACGTACAGTATTGCATAACAGTTGTAGAGGAATTATATGGGAAGATGTTTTAATGAATTCATAGCTCGTGAAATAACCTTTAAAGAGGCCAAAATCTTGATTAACAACAGCCTTTATGGGAACAGGTAACATACATAACATTGACACATTTATCAAAGTCCCCGGGCTACGTTTAACTTACATGTAGCATATTTATTAGTGGTCTGTCTAAGCACACAGACTGTGCTTTTGATATTTTACAAATCACACATGAGGTGGGGGGGGGCACTGGAAACTTTCTTACCTATGAAAGCGAAGTTATCGTTGAGCACTCGGTCAATTGCATTCTCGAAGGTGGTGGGCAGCTCAGACTGTCTCATGGACACCCACATGTTGGTGAACTTGTCGCTCACAGGGTAATCCCAAACAGCCAGTTTTGCTCTCTCGATTTCATCGAGGCTGTCATTCAGGCTCATTGCCTTCCAGATGCTGCAAAGGTACACCAGGGATGAGTCGTGTCAAACAGAAATAAGAATAAATCGATTCTCATTTTCAACTTCTTTACACGTTGTCAAGAGTGCCTATTTTATTGGCAACACCATGCTACCTTACTGTTTTAATATTCCAACGAATGCAAATACCTATAATTACTTTGTGTATTTGCCTTTTCACTATGATCTATGACCATAGCTACATGCTTCTCGTCTCCCCTTTACTGTCCTGAGTCTAAAACATTACCTGTAAAACTTTTCCTCTATATCGGCCATTCTGCGGAAATACGTCTCAGTGCTGGTGCCCTTCTGCGGGGCGTACTTGGTCTTGAACTGCTTGGCCAGGTCGTCGAGAGATTCTATGGGCTGGTCGAGACGCGAGACGGTCAGGAAGGCGGCCAGGTTAGCCGTGTAGGTGGCGATCATGATGAAACCAAAGATCCACCACGTGGCGGCAACGAGGCGACCTGACAACGCACGCGGCGCTTCACCGCCACCTGGCGGACAGAAAGAAAACTATAAAAATCCTGTACAAGTTTGCAAAATAAGTGGCTGGATTTGTCTTTCTGTTATGTTTTGTTTTATCGGCACCTTTAGGTAAATTTGATGGGAAATGGAGTAGTCGATTACCTCCAAGTAACTGGGATCTCTCTTACTAAATGTAATACATAACATCAAATATAATAACAACCGCAAAATTCGTAAACAAAATATTGCACCAAATATAATGAATTCGATTTCGGTTATGAAATAAATACATCCAATAAAAATGCATTGTTTCGTTCTAACTGACCTTGGGGTGTTAATGAGGTCATGCAGAACCAGAGCCCCTCCTTGAGTGTGAAGACCCTGGGCTCCTCGCCCTGCCCGTCCCAGCGCGTCTTGTTGTTCTGGTAGCTGTAGGGGCTGTAGCGGTCGAAGATGCAGAGCAGGATGCTGACGAGGAAGAAGGCTGCCACCACGCAGCCCCACACAGACGCCTCCAGCACAGACATGAAGCGGAAGATCTTGTACTCAAACTTTGGTTTCTCCATGAGGATCGTGATGCCTACCAGGTCATAGT
>OZ012694.1:42538984-42569857 GCA_963942565.1 Maea johnstoni | reverse complement strand
TATATATATATATATATATATATATATTATATATATATATATATATATATATATATATATATATATATATATATATATATATATATATATATATATATATATATATATATATAGTATATATATATATATATATATATATATATATATATATATATATATATATATATATATATATATATGTATATATATATATATATATATATGTATATATATATATATATATATATATATATATATATATATATATATATATATATATATAAATATATATATATATATATATATATATATATATATATATATATATATATATATATATATATATATATATATATATATATATATATATATATATATATATATATATATATATATATATATATATATATTCATATGCATATATATATATATATATATATATATATATATATATATATATATATATATATATATATATATGTAAATGTATATATACACCTTTTATATTTACCTTACTTTCCCTGAAAACAAGGACCCCATTTGCCTTAGTAATAACATCATAACGCCTAATATGCCCATGGTTATTGACGATTAGCATCAGTCGCTCTAGATTAGTTTGGCTGCGGAGCATGCAACAAGGTTATCTGCATATCCCACAGGCGTGCTTGGCATTCTATACATTTCACAACAAACGTTAGCATTTCGTTATGTGGTGAGTAAAGAGTTAAAAACTACAGTATATTTGATCAAGAACATATATCCGCCTTGAGGAATACCGTTTTTAGATTAATACCAAGCAGATAAATGTCCCCGAACACATACACAACATTTAATATCACAGTAAAATCGATAAAGCACTCCCCACTCCATACTTTTCCCTTTATGCCTATATCCTAAAGTATCCCATGGTTTCTTTAAGAAGATTGATAGGGAGTGTGGGTACATGAAAGACCTTTTTTACAAGAATACTGTAAATCCGAAGTGATCATGTTCTCCTCCCACTATCCTTTCAGCCTATCTCATACATTTTATTAAAAATGGAGAGTACTGTTATACACCTGTAGTTGTTGGTGTCTAGGTATCCTTACCTTTGTATAGGGGCACCTGCAAGCCGGTCCTACGATATACAGTGCTGGCATTTAATTCCTGCACTACATGAGCGGGCTGCCCGGGCAAAGTTCACAACCGCACGGCCGATTGCCACACAGTTTCCTGGTCATGGATGCATGTTTGACGTCACGACAGAACATAGCTTTGTTTCACAAGCTATATGTGTCATTGATGTGCTTCGCCTTTTTGTAATCGTTGCCCACGAGTGGTTTTACAACCAGGCACTGGCAGACGGCCGGTCGACTGGTGCATGAACTAAATGTCTCCACTGTACAGGAATATGCTCTAGAATAGCCTACCATATTTAAAGCTTTAATGGTGCATTCAGATTTCGCATGTGAAAAGGGATAATTCAAGAAGTGGTCATCTCCGCATCTATTAATATTGTACTGTCTAACTCTCTCACTACCTCTAAAAATGTGTATCATCGTATCAGTCAGACATTGTTGGCGTTTCAAGCTTTTCAAAAGGTGACTTCCAAACTTTAACATTTAGCATCCTCAACCTCTTGCTGCAGAGTATCGTCATCCCTCCAAAATGGCTGTTGTAGATGACCTACATGTATTAAATTCCGAAGGCTTTTTTAATAATTTCCAGAACCCAATTATATATATTTCGTCTAATTGAACTGTGTTTAACATTTTGTTATTTTCATAGTCCCTACTTATGGTCGCTAATATTTTGCTAATAATCCTTTTGGTGCGTGTATAGTTTATATTTAGGGGATTACCTATTATTTCGCTTGGTCTGCCAGAGTTTACCCAACAATGATAAGAATTGGTTATATCCAGTGATATCTGGCATAGTTTATTGCAATTGAATAAGTCCAAATACCTATTTGCAATCATGCAAATTCAATTATGTGTGTGCTGTTGTAGCTATACAAACTTTTCAGAGCCTTTGCATGTTTTCAGATAAATGACTCTTAGGGTTGTCCTAAAACCAAGTTACTTTTTTGCCACATTTAAAACTCCTGTGCCGAATATTGCTAGTGATGTACTTTCTGCTCCACCTGGTGCATGTTAGTGCACATTACAAGCCCAAGCATACAACATTCTATGTATTTATATATACAAACTATGATGTATACAGTAAACTACTAATATGTGGGGTTGAATGGATTGCTATTGGCGAGAATATACATTTTTCGGACATTGAGGTATTGTTCACCCTGTGAAAAAGAAACTTCCATTGTACAGCCTTAATTACTAGTACGAATATTGGTCTCGGAAACTCACTATTAGCAACACGTTATTTTCTATATCATATGGGAATAGCCTCCCATGTGTGTATTTAACTGTTGATCTAGCATTAACAAGGTATAGACTCCTTCGTAAGTCAAACTCAAGATGATAGGTAGGGTTGAATAATTGGAGAACTGGAGATGAGTGGTATACTCTTCTTATTCCTGCTTTCGCCATAGATGACCATACTATTATCAAAATATCCTTCTGATAAAGGTATTTTATATGAAATTTAGTAAGATATAAAACACAAACCAAATTCAAATAGTCTATGATTATGTGCTTCATATCCATGTTATTGGACAAAAAGCATACATTTAGCCTACCTAAATGATACCTCTTAGATTTATAATAAGTTTACTATTGTATCCCAATCATGTATACATCAAGTTCGTATCCAGTGAGCTATATAAGAAAAATACTTTAATTAATAATACCTTTGCTACTGTGATCTATTCTTACAGTCTTCGCGCCATGTTCATATTGATTAAAAGACGTATGGCAACCATGTAATGGGGTTTCAACCCATTGTTCAGCTATCCACCGATTTGTTATCATCTCAACTAGTATACCTTATCATCCATTAACACTCGTACCTTTTTGGATATATTAAAAAATCCCATTGTGTCCTTGTATATGGAAGCAAATCCGTTTGTTATCAAAACTGCTATCAATTCAAATGAACTATTCAAAGAGAATGCTAACTTTACTTGATACCATTTTTAACTTTTAGTGTATATATCCTTTATCTGGTTAGAATTCTATTGTATAGCAGTTAATGACTCTCCATCTAGTCACCGTAATATATGATGTTTTGTGTGCCAAATGCTATGTAATACACATCTTACTAGACCGAATAAAACCAAATCAAATCAAAACATCTGCTTCATTTGAACTTCAACAAATGTATTGTTTCCTATGTGCATGACATGACAATATGTCTACATAGTGTTCCCGAGTATTTTACGCAGAGCAGCAGCTGCATTTGGGTTTGGCAACTTACGTGCAGCATGCATTTTAATCGCCTTCACAAAAAATGACGCCTTTGTCACAAAAGGCCATAATGGGACAATTTGGACATGCATACTTATTGTAGCAAAAATTGTAAGGCATATTTCTTCAGACTCAAATAACTTAGCCTGATGCCTTGATCTGATAACTACGCAATCAGGTTTAGAACCTTGAACTTATCAATATACAAATTAGCCTTAATATGCAAATTATCAAAGAAACTTTAAGGCACATGAAAGTCTTCTCTACATTAAAAACTAAATTGCATATTTTGACATCTGAAAAGCATCTGCATTCAAGTGGTTATCCAAAGGAGGTTTGCATCATTTATTGATTTCACATAACAAATATGCCAACTGTGTCAATTATGCAAATTTTGCAACATTTCCAGCAGAGCATCTGGTAGTTTCTGAACCATGTAGATGAATACATCAACCTCCATTATAACACCATAATTTACTCAACCTTTTCGGGTTTATCTTCTTAGCCAGTGGACTTTTGAAGCGTGTACATGGATTCTGGGCATCTTTCACTTTCCCCGAGTGTTGACATATTCGCGTACCTAATAATGATGTTTCCCGCACCGTCGCAGCACCGAGTTCCGTAATTGGGATGATTTGTGACATTCTGAATTTGCGCCTCTCATATAATAATGGGATTCACGCCTTGAAAGTTAGCTGTAGCTGCTTTTGCTTAAGGTGGCTGTAAACGTTTCCCGTGGCGAGCAGACTTTCCCTCAAATAATGGCTGATTTCTCATTATCTGTACACTAAACCCCTAGCAAACTATGTATTTTTAGAAAGCTGAGATTCTAAGGAATACATAGGATATGGATAGGTTGTATGTGCTCCAAATATTTTGAAGAAATTGGGGTCCAAACTTTGACTAATCAATTTTCAGTACATATGTCACGGCTTACGCAAATATAAGAGCAGAATCTAAGATAATAACCTGATTTGTTAAAACATTGAAGAAAAACCTTTGTCTCTAGAAATCTAGACAAGGGTTTTGTAAAATATGGCCCCTAACTTTTTTATGGCCATTTATCTAACAACATTTTAGGAAAAAAATGCTTTTTCGGTTTCTTGATTTTTGACTCACTATTAAAAATTAACCAGATAAGATATTGCAATATCCCCGTCTAGATTTCAGGAGAACATGTATTACAATCTATATACAAAGTTTGAAGCTAATTGATTAAGATTTGTGTCTAAATTCACGTCAGCCGTGAGAGTAAAACTATAGAAAACTAAGCTGAGAAAATGGCAGTTTTGTGTATTTCCCAGTTAAAGTTACTGTGCAATAACTTGCTACTACTTAAATGTGTTTATTTTAGTCCAAGTGGAAAGATAAAGTAACCTTCCATTGTATTTCACAACTGTCAACATTTTTTTCTTCTGAATTACCTCAAAAATAAGTATAAATAAGCACATTTGTGCAACTGCCTGTAGCCTGTCAACATAGTTGGTATGTCCCTTCCATATATGGGCATCATGTGACCTCACCCTGGAATCTGGTTTGCATGCTAATATAATCCATCATAGTTCTAGATTTCTTAATCATTCAAAGAACTGTGCCATCAAAATCAATTTTCAGCTATCTAGTTTGTTATGCTAGCAGCCTATTTGACTGCAAGTTTACTGATTTTGCAAATAAAAGCTTGTAATACTTTATCATTTATCTAAAATAAGCATTTTGCAGGGCCAAAAGCTTGATACTTTGAAGCTATCCCAAGCATGTTTTTGTTCATATTTTTGGGCCTTATTCGTTGAAGGGGATATGTACCTCTTTCAATATTCCACTTGGTACCTGAGTTAATCAATCTATCTGTTTATGTGGGTGCTGCTATTGAGAATAACTTAATGCTATGGAGTCATGAAGTAAAATAATTTCACAAACCTATTTTGCTGTATCTGCTTCTACAATCCAGTGATCCAAGTTATATAATCCTGAATCAGATAGCTGCATAGTTTTTTAGATGAGCAACCTATGATCCAAGATAGGTTACAGCAGAATGGGCACTTTCCTTAAGGTCCCACACAATATATTCCTGTGTCTTTACTGCTTGAAGTGCTCAGGGCAAATGACCTTTTCTACCCAGACAGCAGTAAGCCCAATTGTTTGGCATTTCCTCTCAACTCCCTAAATCCTTGAGGGGATTATGTGTGACACTACACACTGAGCGGAGACCTGAGGGGATTATGTCCAATTGACACAACACAGATACCTGTATATATTTCCACAGAACTGAAGCCACAGTGCCAATCAATCACCTAACCCAATTGTTCACCTGTAATTCCAATCTTTTTTGTTTCTCTAGCTGACTGACAACATTGTTGTGAAAAATACAATCCAGGCTTCAATTAGTTGATAGCTGAATTATATGGATGTAATTGTACTTATATGGGTGTGATTGTCCCATTTTAGTATTGTTAATTACCCCAAAAGCATGGAGTGTCTGGAGGTATGAGAAGGAATGACTCATCATGCAAAGCCCAAGTTTTCCCATCAAATACACACATTGTATTACCTGTTGCCCCAAAACTGGTTTGTTTCCTGTTTTTCTCAGACAGCCAGACCCCCAAAACACTATTTTTGAATTGATCACAACATCATTATCTGTGGTGCCATTCCATTTCCTGCCTCATCTTCACTTGGCAGGTGGGAGGGGCTTATCAGCTAATTGGTCACATGACCAAAACATAGCAGCATGGCTTGAGCCTCCTCTCTGATTCCCAGCTGTCACACAAACAAATTTCACAATTCATGGAGTTTGGAGTGGGGTAGAGGTATGGAGTTTTTTTCATATGGAGGGTAAGACCCGGTTCATTAACATAATAGATATATCTCAAAACAGGCCTTCCCTGAGGACGAAACGTTTACGGCCACCTTAAGTACATAAGACAAGGCTAATGCCTTATCCAATCTTTTTAAGACGCCACTTATTGCATTAATGATTCAGTATTGTCAATCAGAATCAAGGTCTGCTGAACGAACCTAATATTAGCATGCAATCATGGTGACATCTTTCTAGATTGCTAGAGGCGGTTAGCCATAATCATATTTGCAATGAGTAATCTATGTCCATTACTGGAGTATCACACTATATCATACTACCAGTAGCTTGGTCATTAAGAATACATAGTGGCGTTGATATGTGTCTGGAAGCTCATACAAAGCCAAGGTAGATGTTATACTCTAATCAGATGTTCGGAATACATATTGTTAGAAAAAACTTTTAATATGTTATCAACTAGCTGACGATACCATAACGTTTAGAATGAGGTAGGTTGACAGAAGAATCCTTGTACGAGCTTTATATACAAAAGCAAATGTGAGGTGCTACTAAAGAACTTCGGTATTACTTTTGGTGGCGCTCATGACTCATGCACAAATGCACTAAGAGGATACCGAAATCAAGGTTTGCAAAACACATTAGCCCATACTGGTATACATAATGGGATCAGTTGAAAGCATAAAAATAGCATTAAAGGCTATGGAAAGTTGGAGTATTGCCCATATGATCAGGATTATCCTCCTTGCTTTAACAACAAGATTGCAAGCAAGATGTCTTTGAAGTTTATTAATCCAGAATTATGTTGGCAGAAACAGAGGCGATCAAGAAAGAGCAATAGTACTGTTTGTTATGGATTGTCCAATCAGCAATCAGGCTTTGTACAATGTGACCAGTATTTAAATCCCCATAATGCATTGTGACGAAGGGCATTAAATCTCGCCTCATAATGCTCCCCAAAGGTAACTATTCATTTATCTCATCATTTTCTGAAGATCTGCACAGACGCTTTCTGGCCCCAAAAATGTTGTTCGCATACTTCTCCGGCACCTGCGCTTTTCTCTTCAAAATGTTCTGAACCTGGGTTTTACCAAAGTCCAGGGCTATCTTACAAGCACCTCTGTTCTTATTGTTGAGCTCTATTACATTTACTCTTTCTACCAAGCTAAGAAACCTTTTTAGATGGCATCTATACTTGAGATTTCAACTGTACTACACAAAATCTCAAAGGAAACTAAAGACATGTGCCCTCATTTTTCATTAAGACAAAGAAAGACAAAATTGCAAAAGAACGTTAGCTGGCTTGGATTATAATACACTTACACTGGTTCCCACCCGGGCTTTGGTTAAATTACAATTGTATTCAACCCCTGCATGTGTGGTATGTATCCCTTTAAGGTGATGGGTACCATTGCAAGCCAGTTAAAAGCCCTGTCCCAAAACACACCTCAAAGCAGCATAATCCTATAAATAGGTGTATCTCCAGGTTCCTGGGTGTTATCAGGTAGAGAATATCATCGCCACCTGTCATTATTCAATCCATATTCTGTTTTATTTCAAAATTTACAACTTTTTTTTCGAATGACATATTCTCATTAATTACGCAGTTGATGGTTACTGTAGGTTCACAGATACCTTAGGGATGTCATTGACTATGCCCAATAAAAAGCAGAATGGGGGCCGCTATACAGCAAGATCTGGAAAGAATGCTAACATTACCAACTGTGGTCGGATTCGGGGAAATAGGTTTAGATTACCATAGAGCAACACAATCGGACAAAATTGGGCAAATGGCAAGTTTTAGGCAACTTCTGCAAATAGCAGCCAAAACAAGAAAAACACTAGTAATTCATGGTAGGAGTGCTTTTGATGACGTGTTGACAGAAATGGAAAGGGTGTTGATTCCAGCAACTCAAGTGCACTACCACTGCTTTGGAGAAGGTATGACAGAAGCAAGGAAATTCCTAGATGCATTCCCCAACACATGTTTCGGCTTCACAGGTAAAATCGTTACCAATCCTAACCATCAAAAAGACCTAATAGAAAACTTACCCCTAGAGAACTTGATCTGCGAAACAGACAGCCCCTATTTCCCAACAGGGAACAACCCATACAGCTGCCCATCTGATGTACTTGACACAATCAAAGAAGTTGCTAGGAGGAAAGGCAAATCAATCAACGAAGTACTGATCAAAATGAGGCTCAACATCTTAAAACTCTACAGATTCTAAAGGTACAGACTAACATACCCAACCCTCTAAAACATTTCCCCGTAACTCCCTCTGAGCGAAGTTCTGTTAGTGGTGGAAGTTGTCACATTATGTCACACCCCAACTGGATGATCCAGGAGGGATGTGACATACTGGTATACTGGATGACCCAGAGGAACCAGATGTAGTCAACCCACTAAAAACTCTTGCCAATGCAGTCAACCCACTAAAAATTCTTGCCAATCCTATCTTAACAAAAAAATAAAAACTAATATCGATCACTCACCAATAATTTTAACCTAAAAACTATTTGAATAAATAGTATGCGTAGTTTGTGTGGACAATTCACATCATGACAACTATGGTACAATCCAACTGGATAACCCAGGAAAGATGTACAATATTAGTGCATAATGGAAAACCCAGTGTGTACTAAGTATGAATATCTACACACGCAACTAGGGTACAACCCAACTGGATAACCCAGGAAAGGTGTACCATAGTAGTACATAATGGATAACCCAGTGTGTACTAAGTATGAATGTCCACACATGCAAACAAGATGGTGCTGGTAGTGTAATCTGTCTGAACCCCAATGGATAATCCAGTGCGGTGAAAGACTAGGTATTTGAATATTATTGTGGAGGTAAAGACATGCCTCCATCTCTTTGCTCTTTTTCCACACTATTAAGCACCATCTAGGTAATATTTTGCACACCACAGATCCAACAACCCTAGTTCACAAGCCTGTATAAAGATTTGTATATACAAGTGACCCTATTGCCAGCCGGTTCCCCAATAACTTTTATTGTAAATAGGAAAATATTCTTTTTTGGTCTTGCTCATTGACTTAATGTCTGGCAAGGATATTGCTATTTGATTATTTTCTACCTAGATAAGTTTGAATAGGTAAGATTGACTCTAAAAAATAATGGCAAACTACATGTTATGCTCAAGTATAGAGACCAAGCAAGGGGAGACAGCACATATACATAAAGATAGCCTTTCCCTTATAGTATATTGATTCATCTGTTCTTTTTCTCTTGGGGGTCGGCTGGCAGTAGGAATACTTAATTGTTTATTAAAAAGGCGGGGCCCATAGAAAAGTTGGGCAAGGTCATGAAACATAATTACTACAATGTTTTTTGTGATGTTTTGTATTTTCATATTGATATATGTTTTTATATGTATATTTATATGTGCTGCTAGAATATCATATCTATGGTGGGAAAATACGGCTAATGGGGGGTGTCATCGGCAAAACTCTCTCAATCCATGTCAGAAAAACTAAGGATAGAATCACTAAATGGCAGAGGACTGAGAGACAGATCTAAAAGAGCAGATATTTTTGATAGAATAAAAGATAGACACACTGACATAATATTATTAAAAGAAACACACTTGACAGAAAATGACTATACAGACCTAAAAGATGACTGGAATATTGAGTTTTTCTTGTCAGGTAGCTCAAACACAGCAAAGGGAACAGCCATTCTATTAAATAAAACCTTTGAATATGTACTCCATGACAAAATTATAGACAACAATGGCAGATACACATTAATAGACATTGAAATTACCTTATATTGATAGGAAGACTGACCATAGGAAGCATTTATGCCCCAAATGACCAAATAGAGATTTTCTTAGATGAGATTTTCGAAAAAATAAACCAACTAAACAATGTTTTTAATGTAATAGGAGGAGACTGGAACATGGTACAAGACTTCAAGCTGGATACATATAACTATGAAAAATGGAACAATAAGACAGCAAGCAAAAGACTGGAAGACAAGAGAGTAGAATATGACTTAGTGGACATATGGAGAATAAAAAATAACAACAGCAAAAGATTTAGCTGGTGGAAAAAAATGCCTAGAAAGGCTGGACGGTTAGACTTCTTTTTAGTCTCAGACCAGCTTACAACAAGAATAGGTAATACAGAAATTCTGTCACCATACAAATCGGACCACGGGACCATATCAATAGAACTCATAATAAGTGAAGAAAAAAAAGGATTAGGATCATGGAAACTAAATACGGACCTACTAAAAGATAAAGAATTACAAGATAAAATTAGGGAAGAACTAAAGCTGATTAAAAGAACCTATGCACTAACCCCATATAATCAAAATAACTTAGTAGCAAACGAACTAGAAATAGAATATAGTATTAAAGCAGATATAATGTGGGAGGTCATGTTAACACAAATAAGAGGAATAATAATAGACTACGCAAAAAAGAAAAAAAGAAAAGAGAAAAAAGGGAAAAAGAATTGATAAAAGAAATAGACAGTCTAAGTGAAGACGTGCAACAAAACATAGAAAGAATAGAAATATCAAACATTGAATTAACAGCTATAAGGGAAGAAAGAATAAAAGGGGCACAAATAAGAGCAAGATCTCTAAAGTTAAACGAGGGGGAAAAACCAAGTGCATATTTCCTCTCCCTGGAAAAAGCCAATTACATAAATAAATCAATGCTAGAGATTCATGACTTAAATGATAATCTAATCAAACACAGAGAGGGGATCCTAAAAGCACACACGGAGGTTAAATATTACAAAAAAAGAGAAATTAGAAGAAAATATTAACCTAACTGGAATAGAAACAGTTCTCTTTAAAATGAAAAATAATAAATCACCTGGCCCAGATGGGTATAGATACGAATTTTTTAAGATATTTTGGGAGGATTTAAAGTTTTTAATGCTTAACACATTTAACGAATATTTAAATAACAAAAGAATTAATGACCAGCAAAACTTGGGAATAATAACATGCCTTCCCAAACAAGGCAAAGATCGAAGATACATGAAAAACTGGAGACCAATCACATTACTAAATTCTACCTACAACATTTTTAGTGGTTTGCTAGCAGAAAGAATAAAATCGACACTAGGAGAATTGATACACAACGATCAAAAAGGTTTTGTACAAAACAGATTTATTGGAGAAAATATCAGACTGATACATGACATTATGACAGAATGTGAGATAAATAACACACAAGGCTTTATGATACTAGTTGATTTCGAAAAGGCATTCGACACTTTAGATTGGCAATTTATGCAAAAAATGTTTGAACTATGTAATTTCGGAGAAAATATCTTAAACTGGATAAAAATATTACAAAATGGCTCTAAAGCTATAGTCTCTCAAAACGGCTTCTTTTCTGAACCAATTAATTTGCAAAGAGGGTGCAGACAGGGTGACCCTGTCTCACCCTACATCTTTGTAATCTACGCAGAAATACTAGGCATTGCTATTAGGGAAAATAAAAGAATAGAAGGATTGAAGATTTTTGGATACGAACATAAAATATCACAATACGCCGATGACACCACCCTCATAACCAAAAACTGTAAAAACAGTCTAAATAGAGTACTAGACACTCTAAAAAAATTTCATCATATCTCTGGTCTCAAAGTAAATATTGAAAAAACTAAGGTTGTTCAGCTAGGTGCAGCAGGGACGGCAGGATGATAAGCTTAGATTATGGAAAATTGGAACTTACAGATGAGTTTGTGCTACTAGGCATACATTTCAATACAAGAGAGTTAAACAAGATAACAGACAACAATTGTAGATTAAAATTCCCAAAGATGAAAAAAATTTGAGACAATGGAAAAGAAGAAGATTAACTCTGAACGGTAGAATCTCAGTTTTTAAAAGTTTGGCCTCTAGCATGATAACTCACATCCTGCTGTCCCTGCCGGATCCATCTCCAACACTTCTAGAAGAATTTGAGAAAATGACAAATGACTTTCTATGGGGAAGTAAACCACCCAAATTTAGAAAGGAAATTCTAGAATACCCCCATGAGTTAGGTGGATTACAATTACACAATCCAAAAAGATTCTCAACCTCACTCAAACTAACATGGCTAAGAAGAATAATTTCAACTGAGAGTGGGTGGACCAATTTTGCTCTAGCATATGAAATAGACAGGTGTTGGATGTATGGCAACGAATTTACTGCACCAAAAATAAACACAACAACCAACAGATTTTGGAAAGATGTTATCCAATCAATTACAGATTTGAGGAAGGTATTAACACCAGTGTCAGACCAAGACTATTTATGCTGGTCTCTATGGTACGATCAATCACTAAAATTACCCTTAATCAAAAAACTACAAAAAAGGAATGTTTGGATGGTGGCAGATTTACTAGATAGGTCATGGGAAATAATGACTAAAGAGGAAATAGAAAGAACAAAAGATGTTAATTTGAATTTCTTAGAATACATGTCTATTAAACAGAGTATTAAAGGTTTCATTAAAAATGCAAAAAAAACAGACAGAAAATACAGGACCCTATAGACCCTATATATTGAACATAGTGTTTTCAGAGAAAAAGGGATGCCAGCATATTTATAGAAAAACAGGACAATATGGAAATAAACTATTAACTGAAATATCTCAAAAATGGGAAATAGATCTCTTACTAAACATTGAATCAGAAGATGTAAAACAATCAATCAGAACATTTAAAAAGACAACTAGAAATATGTACCTCTGGGACATTCAGTATAAAATTTGGTTTGGAAGAGTGGCAACAAATTCGAGACTTTTTCATATGAACACAAAAGACTCTGACAACTGTGAATACTGCCAGCAAATAGAATCAAATGTACATGCCTTTATTCTATGTGAAAGAGCTCAAAATCTATGGTCAGACATCACAACCTTTCTAATAGAAATTGGATATAGGAACTTCAGACTAGAACATCAAATCTTAATTTTTGGAGATGCAGAAATGGATTATCTTTTCAACATAATTATCATTATTGCCAAAAAACTGATATATCGAAATAGAGGAAAGAGAAGTAATTACTCTTTAATACACTTTAAGGCATTACTTGAAAGGGAAAGAGAGTCAGAAGAGGTATATGCCAATGATAATGATAAGATTGAGCAATATGAGAGAAGGTGGGAGAAATATCTTAGACTATAGTACAAACTATATATACCACACATAACATAGACAAAATATATAACAGCAGCAACTCCTGTGTCGTCTAATAGTTCAATAAGTCCTCCTATGTTGTAATGTGCGTAAAAAGGAGGCAAGTATCATCATATGTATAATATATAGATAAGATTTATTTCCATGTAAGATACTGTATTTATTGTGATAATAGTCTGTGAAATATTTGTTCAGTTATGTATTCTTTGTTCTTGTTACAATATTGAAAAACAAAATAAATGAACTATGGATGATCCAGAGTTCTTCAAAAACAAAAAAAAAATGCCCAATAAAAAGTACTTTTTTGATTTCTTACTGATGAAGACTTTTACGGGCCATAACATTTGAAAATTTTAGTGAGACATCTTGTGTGTGGAGCCTAAGGACAGGCGACGTGGGCTAGGAACAAAAGATAGTTGTTCAAAGACACACATCGATGGTCGCGCGTCACAGTCAAACAATGCCGAGAGTTGGGTATGCTATAAATAGTTGCTATAAATAGTCAGCTCGAACTCAATGCACTTGACGTCAAAATTTCTCACTAAAATCTTCAATGTTATGGCCTGTAAAAGTCTTCAGCAGTAAAAAATCAAAAAAATACTTTTTATTGGGCATAGTCAATGACATCCTTAAGCTATCTGTTAACCTACAGTAACAATCAACTGCGTAATTAATGAGAATATGTCATTCGAAAAAAGTTGTAAATTTTGAAATAAAACAGAATATGGATTGAATAATGACAGGTGGCGATAATATTCTCTACCTGATAAGACTCAGGAACCTGGAGATACAACTATTTATAGGATTATGCTGCTTTGAGGTGTGTTTTGGGACAGGGCTTTTAACTGGCTTCCAATGGTACCCATCACCTTAATCCCCTCACAGAAAAAGCAAGGTTAATGATTTACCGAAAATCAGGTTGAGAAATTTCTAAGAAAACGAGACTTGAGAACGTCTATTTCCAGGAGTGGTCTTTGTTTACAGGGGAAATGTGGTACTTGGAAAGAAAAAGGGCGGTCTCTGTTCTTTGTTGAGAGGGGGTCTCTATTCGGAGGGTAAATATAGAGTAATTTCTCTCGGGGGGATTTTGAGCAGTCTTTGTTTGCAGGGGGTCCTTGTTCGGAGGTTGTCTTTTGATCCACATTATTGGGTGTTTTATCCATAAGCAAAGTGATACATTTTTCAGAGTACTCACCATGGTGTATAGAAGAGCAGCAGTGCATACCACAAGTTCTGCATAGTCTGGATGCATTGTTCATACTGTGCTGCTGAGCGGCCGGAAAAGTGAAAGGTTCGCAAATGTAAAAATCTGAACAAACCCAGAGCATGTTCTTGTAGTAGGGAAAATTTGCCGGAGTCGGTGGAAAGACTGTATAGTTGATGACATGTAAAGGCATATATATATATACATATATATATATATATATATATATATATATATATATATATATATATATATATATATATATATATATATATATATATATATATATATATATATTTACTGTCTTTTCATTTGCAAGGGGATACAGTGGGGTGATCGAAAAAGGTTTGTTCAGTTGTTTGGGGCTCGTAATCTCGCAATTGGTTTCTAATGACATTCGAGTGATCTGCAGATGGGGCCATCTTAGTTCGAATTGGGGGGGGGGGGTAATTTATAAAAATGGCCAAATGGTAAATAACAAGATTTTTGTCGGTATGTTAGGCACGATCCCAAATCATGACTATGAATATCTATCTGTTTTAACAAAATTCAAGAGTAAGAAAGACAGCGGCCTCATTGATATCGTGTGGGACTGATAACTTCGATCCTGGCTGATTGCATCTTTATTTATTTTTTTGGCCAGATATTTTATTTCGAGCTTCCCAATGCTTCGGATGACACAGTGATCTGCGGATGGGGCCATCTTAGTTAGCATATACTGGATGATTACGGATCCATATGTTCACACGATAAGGCGGGAGATCAAATTCATTTTGGTGCCGTTTCTAAATCGGGGGGGGGGGGGGGGGGGGGAGCGGGGAGGGGGGGGGGGTAATTAATAAAAATGGCCAAATAGTAAATAACAAGATTTTTGTCGGTAGGTTAGGCAGGATCCCAAATCGTGACTTTGAATATCTATCGGTTTTTAGAAAGACTCAGCGGCCTCATTGATATCGTGTCGGACTGGTAACTTCGATCCTGGCTGATTGCACCTTTCTTTTTTTGGCCAGATAGTTTATTTCTAGCTTCCCAATGCTTCCGATGGTACTTTAATTAGTAGTTGCAGTCGGCAAGTTGAAAATTTCCTCCAGAAGATAAATAGTTTAATGGGTGTAGTAATGCCTAGCCTTCACATCGAATATGAGATCTGTTAGGTGGTCAGCTTGTTTAAGTAATAAAGTTGAGAATATCTTCAAGAAAATATATAGTTTAATGGATTTTACTTTTAATCTAAATATGTAAATGATGGAAATGTTCCTGATGATGTTAGTATTGTCACTTGCATGCACACATGCTGCACCTGCCTATTACTCAATGCAACTTCCACCCATTCACCTGATATCTGCCCTTTCAAACGTCCTCTGCTATTGTTAAGTGCCCTATTTATGCACATTCCACCTGTACTATGGCTTGGATACGTGCGCCCGTCTATCACTTTCTGGGCGCACAGATCCTTTTTGCAATGTCATTTTCTACTCATCTCATGTATATTTTCATATATATATATATATATATATATATATATATATATATATATATATATATATATATATATATATATATATATATATATATATATATATATATTTATATATGTATATATGTATATATATATATATATATATATATATATATATATATATATATATATATATATATATATATATATATATATATATATATATATATATATATTTTCTACTCATCTCATGTATATTTTCATATATATATATATATATATATATACATATATATATATATATATATATATATATATATATATATATATATATATATATATATATATATATATATATATATATTTATATATATATATATATATATATATATATATATATATATATATATATATATATATATATATATATATATATATATATATATATATATATATATATATATTTATATATATATATATATATATATATATATATATATACATATATATATATATATATATATATATATATATATATGTGTGTGTGTGTATATAACATGTATAGACTTATGACAATGGTACATCAGCATCTACCACTATGAGTGGCCATTCCCAATGGGCATTTGAAATGATTTATTTCCATATTTGTTAAAGATTGTCATATATGGAAAAATGCACCACGTTCGTTGCTTAGCAACGTGACCTAGAAATGCCAGGCACGTGCTCAGGCACGCTCATTATATTTGAAGCTTCCCCGATTCTTTACTGTTTATTTATCTTGTGTACGAAATATCATTCTCTAGCACACACGTCCAAGAACCTCTATAATCTCAAAACCTGATAGGCCAAAAAATACAGAGGTTGTCGACTAGAACATCTAGCGCAGTGAGTAACTATGCCTGGGTGGATAAACCTACATCTACATAAACGGTAAATGGTACTACAGTTATGAGTAAAATTTAAATAGAAAACGGAGATATGGGGAAGATCTTGGCAAATACAGTTTCGCAAAATAAGTGGAACAAATAGGGTGTCCACCAGATCCGCTAAGGCTATCAGGTGAAGAAACCAGATATTTGAGTTGCAGGGACATATCCGACGCCGAGCTAGAATGAATCAACTTTTGTGAGGTAATGATAGAACTAATCTTCCTATGAGAAGACTAAAGGGAGTTAATTCTGAGTATAGACATTGTACTGTAGGCAACAGGATATGCTTCTTGGAGACAATCTTTTAGGGAAATTTATAGACAATTAAAGTTTTGAGCAAATGACCCCCATGTGGAAGATAAGGGTAACGTCGATCTTTCGAATGTAACAGAAAAGGGTCGAAATATAATTGGAAAAGATTAATGTGCTATTAGATGTACGTGATACGACTGACATAGTATGGACTACTAGGACTGCCATAACGATAATTTGTAACTCATAAGGAGATTTTCAATAGCGCGAGCTGGTTCTCTTCTAATGCACCTTTTCGTTATCTAAGATGTGAATGTACTCCAAGTGTTGATAAATTTTACTTTTGTATTTGATTTTATTGCTGCTATCTCTCGACAATTATGATATATGATGAGATAAAATAGCATTGAAAAATCAAAATCCTCTTTTCTCGATACGGCAGTTTCCTTTTAGAGGCCTGTCCACTTCAAAAGGATTCATGCTCAAATAGATATAATCCTTTTGAAATTCTTTATCAAGGGTCCTTCAACTGAGATCTCTTTACATCTTAACAATGTTGTGATGATCTTCCTTGCCAGTGTGATACTAGTCATCTGAAATATCCACTCAAGTGTCATCTGACAATAGATTGGCGATAAGGTCAGTTTCTTACCAGTGTATAATATGTCTGTTGTCAGTGTGTGGGCAGGTAACTGACAATACACTGATAATAGTGCGATATGAAATTGTTATGTCTGTGTATTACCAGAGTGTTAAAAGTGTGTTGTCAGATGCGGATATTTCCAATCAGTCTGATGTTAGTGTATTATCAGTGTGATGTCAGTCTGTTGTAAGTGTATCGCCAGAAACCTTTTTTCATGAGGGGGCCCTTTCTCAATCCCACAATCCTATCCTATTGCAATTGAGATATTTTTACATCTTAACCATGTCGTGATAATCTAGATAAAGTACTTAATGTTAAGTGCGTAGTATGGATATCAATAATTAGTGTTACAAAGGCTTTACTTTTAGATAGCTTGCCACTAGCAATATAACCTATGACTGAGCCATAATGGACCATCGGTTCTACTCTAAACGAATTGTGTTGATTGAGTGCCTATCCAAAATGTCGACATTCGTCCTATTAGACTGAAGGCGCATTTAATATGCAGTATAGGTGTTTGCTGGGTAGCTGGTGATACTCGTAATGAGCATAGCACTATTCGTGATATGAGGATGAATAATTCCTTAGGAGGATTCTCTGCTCCTACAATTCTTTTTATGACTTTCGGGAAACTTCGAAGCAAGCAAAAGAGGATATGAAAGGGAAAGGCTGTTGCAACATTCCATAAATCACAAGGAAATGACAATTTTCTAGGAAATCTTTTAAACATATCCATGAGAATAACATATCTTGTTATATCTTACTCTCGTTAAGAAAGATACAGGAACAGGCTGTGGGTGACAGACTTCCCGTAGAACAAAATAAGCAGCCTATTTTCGTCTTGAGAGCACCATAAGATGAGTTATGCCTAATTGATATGATTAGCTTACAAATAATATTTGCCTTTACGCAGATAATCTTAACTATCTCATTGGTTGACTCATTACGATCTTAAACATACTTAATTGATAAAGCATTATTAAGGTCAAGCACCAAGTCATATGTTTGTTATGGATGAACTTATGATAGCATGAACTTTGAAAATGAGAAAATTTTACTGAGATCAATACTGATGATAACCTTTCAATTAAGCAATTAGAGGAGTATCAGGTTAGTAGATTCTTAACAACATTATGTTATGCAAAGATAATAACATCACATCTCCATGTGTGATGAACGTTTATTATGGCATCTGTCACGAGTATTATGTTGACACTGCTTTGAGTGTTTTTGTTGAGTACCACATAACGACTTCGAATATCAAATTCCTAAGGTTTGCCTTGATTCAACATATCGACTAATATATTAAAATTATACTTGACATGTCCCCATAACGCCGATTACATAACAAGATACAGACGCCGTAGTCGAGTTTACTCATCTACTTTGGCCACAAAGGATATTATGTGAAAGGTAATCCTGGAAGGACCAATACCTTGCCTTTCACGATAAATAACATTGCCTAATCAACGACAGCATAACTTCCATTGTAAACTAGACTTATTACCAGTAGTTTGGCCCATAAACAAAACGTATTGTATTATATTATGGACCAATACGCAGCCCTAGTCTTATCTCATTATAGAGAAATCTTTTTTACCAAGGCCAACATAATTCTGTTGAAAAACTCTATTGATGAAATCTCCGTGCTGGCATCATTATTATCATTATCATGTTGAAAGTGCAACACGCTAGTTAAAGCTACGTTATTTGAAAAGATAGCCCAAAAACGTGTTTTAGTAAATGCTTACTTCTTACATCGTACATGCTTATCCAAATAACTCCATTGACGTGAGCAGTCGCCATAGATAAATGGTATTATTTCATCAAAATATTGTTAATAATGTCATATTTTACATCTATTACTATGACACCTCAGTATCAGGCATACAGATGCAAAAAGCAACCTATGTATATGTGTCCTCATCAGTACTTTATTATTGTACTAGAAGATTCAACCATGGGGAAAATCCCTCTTGCTAGATGACTCAGCCATGTGGTTAAACATGTGTTAGGGTGCTCAGCTATATAGTACCATTTTATCCCACTAGCTCGCTCAGCCGGGCAGGTGCATTTGAATTGACCACATAGCTGGTGTGTATGGGCATCCCCCTGCATGATAAAAGATAATAAATGGCTATAATATAATAGACAACTCCTTTTTACCAATCACACATTAAGCTGCAAACACAGGGGAATTAAATGAAATTATTAAACGACAATTGTAGTCAGAGTATCATTTACATGTGATTACCTCAATGTATTTGACCTTTTACAATACTTGATAGCAGCATTTTTAGATTTATTTTTCATAGTTTTTATTTCATTTCATTTCTTATTTGCTTGTCAGCTATAACCATAGCATAAGGTTACAATACTATTGGAAGTCCCGAAAATGCATGTAAGACATCACATCGCACAACACAGACACATGTGCATGGTATAATCTTAAAAGGCAATGGCTATCATCTTCTTGTATAGTGTAGAGTTTGTAAAGAGGCCACTTGCAAAATGTTAATGCCTTCTTAACTGTCCGTATAAAACCGAAAACCCATTTCAAATGAGACAATACTTGAACAATTATTACCAACTAGATTTAGTTTTGGCTTGCTCCTTTTCAAAGTGAAGAAATCACGAAAGAAAGACGTGTTTTGTGCGGGTTGTAGTTGATTAAAATCTCCTAGTTTATTTCATTTCTTATCAAGCACATTTCAAAAAGTGGGCTGTCTACATACAGGAGTAATTGTTGAACAAAAATGGTAATTATACAACTGAGAAGATTTATAACACCTCTTTCCCTCTAACATTTGACTTTATTCAGCAGTTTAAGATTCGATAGAAAACCTTGGTTAGCATTATACAGGGATGCTGGTATGATGAAGGTTGTTTTATAGACGTAAGAGAAAGTGTGCAGAATGCAGGCACCTCATCATAAGAGACAGAAAATTCAATCAGAAATTTAGATTTCAGGTGCGTCACTTATTCATGTTGAAAGTTGTGGGTGTGTAAAAAATAAGTTTGATCTCTCCAATCTATCATTCCCTCAAGTATCAAGGAAACACGTTTGTAAAATATTACCTATTCATATCTTTAGACCTTAGGGTTCCCAGAAGAAATACCCTTAGAAGAAAAGGAGTACATTGATCAAGACTTTATTTTACTCTAGACATAAACTTTAAACCTAGAAGCTGATGGGGATAGAACTTGATATCACGGAGAATCCCCTGTTTCTGGTAGCGCTATTGTTTATCTAGTAAGTTTTCATGCCAGCTGCATTAGGCATGAACGTTTATTTGGATGGGAAACAGGTATACAGAAATAATACTGTGCACACCTTGAGACTCACAAAAAGAACATCCCAGGTCAGCTACAGTTTTAAAGGATGAAGGGGACTTGAAATCAGTTGATGCAAACATGAAAACCATACAAGGCGGTCCTAACAGAAGACAACATTCTGCTCTCAGGTTCAAGCATCAAATATCGGGCGCTTACATACTAAAATATTAACCCTGGTAAAGGTTTTGTTAACTAGAGAGGAATATCAAATTTCAACCGGGTTATCCTTCTACACAGTATTCAACTATCTAACTATTATTTATCTCTTGATTTGCACAAGAGGCTTCTGATAGTGGTACTTAGGTTTAATAAGGAAGGGAAACTTAAGTTTCAATCAGCTAAAATTGTGGTCTAATGCTTCCTTGAGTATGTACAGATTGATGAAGATTGCAATATTTATCATGAACAATAAAACAATAGCGATATATCTATTTTGTTAAATAATAGCCAAGTTATCAGAAATTTGTTTATGTCAGTACATGCGGTTGAATGCTTGTCAAATGTTAAAAGGCAACGTTCATCAAAAAAACTAAACAAATTTGCAGTGACACAGAGAAAATTATTTCCCATATCAGTACGATTTTTCGTGTATGCTGCCAATCCAGTGTTTATTCAACCAAAATCAAATGGAATATTAGATACTAAAATAGCTTTCAAAATTCCATTGGGTTGTTATGAAAGAATTGATGCAATTATGGAAGTTTCATCGTGCTGCATCATGATTGATTAGATCATGTGATTGATAATGATGGAGATATAAGGGTACTCCTTCATAACATATCATCATTTCCTGTGCAGATGTGACGTCATGCCTCTATGAAGAAGGAGATCTACGGCAGGGCACGTAAGATACACACTTTATATCCCTCAGAGATGTCATCAACAGTTACATAAGGTAAAATCGTAACAATCTAAAATGATAGATTATACAGAGTAAATTTTGAAGAATATTCTTCTATTGATGTGTCTCAGTATTCATATCTGAAGCTCAAACATGTGAAAAAGGAATGTGCCACCAGAGAAAATAGCTATATGGAGAGACCGAGCATACTGTCAAACAAAGAGGACCAAAAGTTCTTTTTTCATGGGATAAATGATGTTTTCACAATTCAATGCTATAATGTGACATTAGCTTTAGAGAAACATAATAATAATGAAAATGGCAAGATTTCGTAATGGTGAAAGTTGAATATGAAATAAAACCAACTTGGCTTTGATAAAAGAGAGCACTCTATTGCAATAAGCTTTAAATGATCACGTTATATTTTTTATTCACATTTTGTTCAAATACTGAAACGTATATGTAAGCAGCAGAGATCGTATGTATGGAATACACAAGAAGACTATCATGTGTACATGGGATCTCATACAGGCCCTATCCAAATAGTTCCATGCTTCTTTAGTGCTACTGAGGAAATGTTTTCTTTTTGCGAAGCCTCATCATAGACTTACTATGATGAAGCATAGCTTTAACATTGCTGCAATCGTCTTCGCGTGGTGCCAGCACGTATTGGGAGCTATTTAGATGATGCTAGAAAACCGCGGCGCGCGTGCATCACGTATGTGATCTAGTCCCCTTTTCTATGAAGAAAAACGGTGCAACGTCACAATACACCTGTATTACCATTGTTAATTAGAGCATGCCTTTTGATGACTAAGTTTAGCAAGCTGACTTCGTGGTAAAACAAGCATATATGTCGTTTTTAAAACTAATAATCCATAGTACAAACAATTATCATGTGAAGGGGACAGGAAACTGGAAGTTCAACAAAGAATTGTTATAGACTTTTAGACCTTTTTTTAAAAAACAATAAACAAGAAATGTTGCTCATAAAACAAACATGTGCTTTACCAGTATATAAATTGGAAGAGATCGAACTGATTAAAGAAAACAACTTGCAAGTAGTAATAAACGACTCATTGTGAACAAAGAAATCGAAAATCTAGAAGTGAAAACAGATCAAATTCCTCAAAGAGCAAACAAATGAAAAAACTACATGATTTGAAAAGTGAATTGGAATTCATTAGAAAAAGAATATAAAAAGGACACCAGATAATCTCAAGGGTTGAATTTGTCTCTGGTTGGGAAAACCATCATTTTTTTTCTAAATATGAAAGAACTACCTATCAAAACGATAGTGAAATTGATAGATTGGAAAAAAAACTAATTATAATCCTGTAAAACTCATTTGAATGCGATTACAATTATATGAAATGTTGGTTACCAGGAAAAAAAACTATTCTAATTGAAAACTCATATTTTTCGGAACTCTTACGCATTTTACCTAAACTATCTGAAGTATTAGATAAAGGTTACACCTATTAAGAATTGAAAATGTTATCAAAAAGGAAAAATAAACAAGGTACCTGGCCCAGCTGAAGTTTTAAAGTTCTTTATCACTAAACTGAGCACTTAAATGATACGTCCCCATATAATGATTCATTTGCTTGGGGAGCCCTGACGAGAGATACTATATTGAGTACAATAACATCCATTTCTAAAGTTGGAAAATTAAGGAATGCCCTGGGGAATTGGCGTTTACCGATACTCTTAAACCAATCATGATGTTGAAAGCTGTTGTGTGGCTCACATGGCTCTTTAAATGACCAGATCCATTCAGGTTGATTTATCCAAGCTGGTGTATCCAAATTTCCCATTAAACATGCTATCTATTAGTTCAATGGATGTTGAAGTACTCCCTCATAGCCATTATTGTTATTTCAAGTGGATAGTCAATGACGCTTGAGAGGAATAATGCATATCAGCCAACATGTATTGAGTCCACCCCTATCTCAATAACAAGCAGTGCTTAATGGCTCAGCATCCTTCCTCAGAAGTTTTATGGGCAAATTAGAAGTAATACATAAAGGTTCCACACGAGTTTCAATCGGCGATGTCATAGTGATTTTTCGACCAATTAATGAAACTCAATATTGATCATGAATAGACCAATAACATAAGTACTCTGACCATTCTGTAATGCACTTATTAACATTTCACGTGATAAAGTATCATCATCATTATATAGGGAATCTTCTGGAGTACATGTGTGTTTGTATCTGTATTAACCCACAGCCGGTAGCTCATACAGGATTGTCCTGACCTATGATTGGCGTGAAGATGCCACTAGTGGTTAAAGCTACGATGACCACTATTAAGCCATGTTGATTATGGTATCCACTCTGTGTCTAATCACTTATCAACAGCACAGGCTCACTTATTGTACAAGGCTAACAAGAGTTTGAATCCCGGCATTGGCATGTGAGAAAGTCGCCAGTGACTTGGAGCTATGTGGTGGTTTTCGCCGGGTACTGCGGTTTCCTCCACTACTTATTTCAACTGTCACGAATTAGCACAAATGAATTGGCACAAATGTGGCATAAATGTGTCGGAAAACTAAATTCCAAATCCAAATCTCTAGGCTAACAAAGATATATTAAGAGAGTATCCACACAGTTCTGCGTAAACAAAAAAAATCACATATGTGGTGAAAATCCATTAACGCTCTTTGTTATGATTTATAGTATAGCATAGTTTATTGAGTATCTCGTGTAGGGGAGGAGGATCCTTATATCTATACTACAATCATCGCCCCTAAGTCTACTGACAGGTCATATACTTTTGGCCACATATCCACATATTTCAATATTTGGAGGATTGACGCCAGCAATGACCGTCATTGGACCTGATTTATAGTCTTATCATCATGCTTATTACAATATACAGCATAAGTAACCTGTCTCTATCCAGCTTCAAGCTGTCACCCTTTCTCGCAAATAATAACCAACATCGAATATATAGGACTAGCATGTACAGCCTCAATGACTTTCACCTTGTCAGGCATAACGCACTCACATATATTAGTAAACATATCCCTTATTAAATGATCAGTAGGTATACGAATATTTGCAAATGATAGTTCCATGATATACTCAAAGATATAAACCAAACCTCAGCCAAAAAGAAAACCACAAACAGAGTGCTCCCAAGGCTCGAAATATAGACCTCATAACAGAAGCAATTTTTATATCTGGCCTGTTGCGGAGTTTCTATATATTTAAAAGAAATGATACAAATGTTGCATTCATATGTTACACTAGGGTCCACTTCAGCCCCATACTGACATTTTCTAAATACACTCTTATGATCTGTGTGTCAGGACTTTGCAATAAACTGCATGGAGTAAGACATTGATCTATGTATCTCGTGTGAGATTGATTTGCTGTTTTTGGGTTAGGCAAACATTTATTCAAAAATAGCATTATTATTCAATATTCTGACTGCAGCCGACTAGGCTGGCTTGGCCTCCTCCATTAGATTAAGAGATTATTGCTAAAGGACATAAATCTAGAGTGCCATAAGGTTGTGTATCACGTGAGAATCTAGAGTCGGCCTATGCGTAGTGATCTTTCCTGACTTCTGCAGCGTCGACAATTAATTCCTGCACAAAATGTGTGGGCAGCCCAGTTAAAATACACAATTGCATGCCCAATTGCAATCCAGTTTAGTGGAAATAAATGCGTGTATGACCTCACGACTGAATAGGGCTTTGATTCGCAAGCTATGTGCTTCATTGATGTGCTTAGCTTATTTTTAGACACGCTATCCATGCGTGTTTGTACAACCAAGCACTGCGTGACGTACGGTCGACTGGTGCAGACATTGAATGTATATACAGTAGGTAAATCCAATATATATATAACTAGTATATACCTTCCAGTTTATCCAATATTCAAGAGATGTGCAAAAACACCTACTACTGTCGAACCTTTCGAACATGTGTGTTTGAAAGTTGTGGAAAGCCCTTACAGCATGTCTGCTGACGAAGTCCATATTTGGAACACGGATGTTCGAAATGTTCAAAAATTGGGGGAAGCCCCACTGCAGCTTCTCTGATTCACAAATTCATATTCATAATATTGTAATTTGTGGGACGATAGAACAGCCTGTCTGTCATCAAAAACCCTACTTTCTGAAAATAGAGGATTGAAATGTATGAAAGTTTTTGGTTGAAATTACAACAGTCTATCTGCTGGCCAATTATATCTTATAAATGTAGAGGTTTGAATGTTCGTAATTTTTGGGATGACCCTACAACAGCCTGTCTGCTGGCCTATTCTATATTACAAATGTAACAGTTCGAAATATTTGAAAGCTTTTGGATGACCCTACAACAGCTTGTCTGCTGGCCTATTCTATATTCAAAAGATAAAAGTTCGAAATGTTTGAACGTTTTTGGATGATCCTACAACAGCCTGTCTGCTGGCCTATTCTATCTTCCAAAAGTAAAAGTTCGAAATGTTTGAAAGTTCTGGGAGGACCCTACAACAGCATGTGTGCTAGACTATTCTATCTTCCAAATGTAGAGGTTCGATAAATGCGGTATACATCGTTATTTCACATTCATTTCAGGAATATTGCATACAAAGACCACTTTCGAGAATATACTAGATAGGTTAGGACCCAATACATTGCGAGGTTGCATTGTAAAGTACATATAACCATACGCCCATTTCTAAGAGCAGAGCATTAGTTCCTGTATATACAGTTATAATGCACTTATTTAAACTCACCCCTGAGAAATCGTTCTGCCAAAGCTGCAAAATTGTTTCTCAGTTGATGTTAACGTACTTAGGCACTTATAAACTCCTCTCTGCCCGCAAAGATTCTTTGAGGAATAAGTTAGCTCTTTCCTTTTTAAATCGCAATGTATAGCGGATTAATCTTCTTCGACCACATAGGGAACTATTTGCTGTCGTGTGAAGGAGAAAAAACACTTTTTATGCCATCGCACAAATTTGACAGAGGGGGGGGGGGGGGGGGGGGTAAATCAAACTTTATTTTTACCCGGCCAGTCCAGACGGAGGATGAATAGATATTCATTTTTACAATAACCACCCCAAATGAAAATTACCTAAAACTTATTTTATTCTCCCTTCACATAGGAAGGTAAATATATTTCAATACGGACTTTCCCGGTCATAGTAATGATGGACCCACCGCTAGGAGCGCGCTGTAGTAAGCAAGGCCACGCCCACTAACACCTCACTAGCCAATGCGGGACAACTAAAAACGCGCGCGACTTACGTCACCAATCACTCAGGCGGATAGACACACTCTACTACGATTGAAATCCATCTGTGTAAGACCAAATAATATTTCAAATTCTGGACTATGTGAACATAGATGGGCACAAATAATACTATATGCATATTATATGCCTCTCCGCGACATATATCATGACAGATGAATATTTCTTAACGAATCTAAATATTCCGCTAAGGCTGAATAATGAATAATCATGATTGATTTTGTAATATTCCTTAATTACATGTAATTATGATTATATGTAATTCATGGTTTGGTATATTTTCAAAGTGCATGTGAACGGGCTAATCCAAGTGTGAATGCCGTATGTCAGTAGTTGCCGACAAACTGGCAAACTGTCGGAAATGTGAGCTAACAATCGCACAAACACGATAAAACAATCGTCTTTGGTAATCTAGCAAAACACTAAAACAACAAATTTTCAAGTGAAAAATGGAAGCGGGCCGACTTTTAGTAATCACCTTAATTTCTATTGAATCATACAGCCAAAGATGTCTACTTTTACGTTCCGGGTGAAATCGTTTGCTGCCACCTTCATATAGTCGTCAAAAAAATGGGTTGAAATCCGTGTTTCAAGGCATTTTCCTATCCTCTAAATGACTTAAAGAAGGGAATTGTTACCATAAAACAGTACCTTTTAAAATGAAAAAGGAAGTGAATGAATCGTTTTTTATTTAACTTTTTTTTATTTGAAAAGATTCATAAGTATTTGAAGATACAATATCAAGGTGAAATCGTCTATTTTTATAAACCGAATCCTCAGAAATTCGTTTCCAATAAATTTCTACTACCATTTTAGTTTAGTAAATCTGACGGCAGCTACCGAGTCTGCTACGTCATATGAGCATGCGCACTGTGCATGGTACACAAAGTCGCTAATGCAATCAATATATCTGGTTGCCTAGATCATTTCCCTAGCAATGGGTGAGGCAGATCATCGGAGGAGCAGTTGAATAATCCTCTCTGTCAGTCCATGCAAAGGACAGGTGCGTGGTCGTTTCTCCGACTCTCGCAAATATAGTTCCCCTGCCTGGAGAGAAATGAGCCAGGAAACCATGTTTTGCTTAAAACTTTATCTTCATCCCTGCTTCGGAGGGTCAGGGTAAAAAAGTTTTATTCATGTTCCATAGAAAAAGCTTTTTTGATCCTCCCTCTGGTGTTTGAAAGAAAAGTCATATTCAATCTTCCTCTGTCGCATTTTGGGGGCGTATATACACAATTTTAATTTACCCTCCGCCAAAGGACGGTCGTGTACGGTCGTGTAATAGCAATTTCCTTTTCTCTTTCACACATGCAGCATCTAGTTATACGACTATATGTTACATTGTTTACGATTAGGAATGTTTTCTCATGCAATTCTGTGCATGCAAATAATGAACACTATAAGGTGAAAGTGGCATGTTGATATGTTCATGAAATTGGAAGGGGAACTTGATGAACATGCTTTACTTGGGACACGTGCTGTGGTCAGGCAATATGTTAGAGTCTAAAGTTACTGTCCACGTAAGTGCATTAGCCTGATATAAGCCACTTTCGAAATCATTTAACCGGGTTAAAGCATAGACTTTGTTGTCTATCGCATTATCGGCAAACTAACTCTGTGACACTACCACTTTTACGACCGAAATTTTGAAGCGAATATTCCATTATAAGGCCTCTGCAATTAACTTAAGTGGTGTCTCTACCACCCATAAAGAAGCATTTGTCGTTCACACTGCCCTCATCCCCATTGAACTAAATCAATATTTCACGTCATTCGATGTAAAAAGGGAGCAACCAATTTCATTTTAATGGAATCATTAAATGCCTTAAGTGTGTTATGTTATGGACTAGAGAAAGAAAATTCCCACTAAATAGTTCCACAAATTAATTAAATGCAAAATACACTGTGGCAAACACCAATAGAAAAGCACTTCCTTGGCAATACCCTCCAAAATTCTAAAAATGATTCCATTCTATACTACTACTACTACTACTACTACTACTACTACTACTACTACTACTACTACTACTACTACTTCTGTTTTTTCACTAACACCACCTCCATCACCACAGTCACTACTACTGCTACTACTACTACTACTACTGCTACTACTACTATTACTACTACTTCTGTTTTTTCACTAACACCACCTCCATCACCACAGTCACTACTACTGTTACTGCTGCTACTACTATTACTATTTCTGCTATCACTACATGTACTTCTTCTGCTATTGCAACATCAGGGATTTTCACCAGGGATCTCTAAATGTCATGGCATCATTTGTTATACGTGCCTACACAGAATGTCAATAACACTATTATCCATCAGGGGATACTCGAGGACGGCTTACATGTTTGATATGTACTTAAAGATGTCCTTCCAACCGCAAATTGATATCTGTGGAGTTCCAGGTAAGGATTGCCAAAGGATTGTGGCAGCTGTGTGCGCGTCATGATAAGCACGTGTGATACACCTCAATTATGATTCACTTTAATTATCCCATGGGTCTAAATATGACGTTTGATCAATCCACTCTCTCTCTCTCTGCGTCATTGGTACTGCGCTAAACGTTTCTTTACCCTTAAGGACAGGCCAGTAGGAACACATGAAAAGGTCTAATATGCCTAGAAGGTAAATTGATTAATGCCAGAGAAACCCTCTGACACCTGACTGGTTATTGTAAGTTGATAGAAAAACCCATCCACCCACAATGTGTCAAATGCTTTTGACACAACATATGCCACATATAGACTCTTTTATTACTCTCACCCTCCGTGGAAAATGTCCCCCGGAGCGTGAGAGCATTATTGGTTCATGAGAAATGCTTTTGGCTGGCTCCTTGCAAATCATATGTAACCCGTTCACCGTACCACCAAATTCTAAGTCTACCCCATATTAACACTTCAAAAGGTTATGGTGCTGGT
This sequence comes from Maea johnstoni, assembly GCA_963942565.1. Classification (NCBI taxonomy): domain Eukaryota; kingdom Metazoa; phylum Annelida; class Polychaeta; order Spionida; family Magelonidae; genus Maea; species Maea johnstoni. The sequence continues at coordinate 42,539,701 of OZ012694.1, read as the reverse complement.
CAAGGGGGCAGGTGTTCTTCCCTTTGTAAAGAGGGACCTGCACTCCTTGCCGTAAATTACAGGGGATGAAACCTAAACGAAACACACTGGTTATACATTAATCACATAGTGGCCGGCTGCCGCTCGAACATGACGTGCTCAGAGGATATCCTTCCATAGCCTGGTGCTTTATTGCTATTTGATTTGGCTGTTGCTTCTTCCACCTCGGATATGCTAAAAGGATTCTTTATAAAATCATTCTCATCGGTCTCTGCAAACCAACTCATTACACACCTGGTGTATGTATGTATCATTTACTGACTGCAGACATCTACAAAATCCATACATTCAACCAAAAAAGCAAACAGAGAATCATAAATAATACGCAAAAAACCCACAACAGTTGAACTATAAATTGAATTACATATTGCGATGAAAAGTATTTAAACTATTACAAGCATCTTTGGGGTATGGATAAATACATAATACTTCCGTACAACATCGACAGATAAGGGCACCTTCCGAATAGAGAGTTGATTATTCTGCAGATACTTATTAAAAGTTATTTTAATTGCATTTCTTTTCTATTGCAAATAAGCTCTCTGTACATCGCACGTATATGCTGTGCGCTTATTGTCCATATTGGAATCATTTGCTCAATGGTGTAGTCAACTGCACACCTGCCCAATAGTATAAGCAAGAGCTTTGTGGGGTCTCGTATGGCTTTACTGCCAATGT
>OZ012694.1:42536221-42538784 GCA_963942565.1 Maea johnstoni | reverse complement strand
TTATCAATATATTCTCATTTCCCGTTCATCTAATGAATCTAGAAAGACAGCTGATCTGAATCACAGAGAGCACTCTTAGAACGACTGCTCATCGAGGCACTATTCTGAAATACCACAGACGAACAAGTAGTGTTCCTACGTATACTCACTCGAGTGCTTTCTGCCGAATGTTTTCTACTCACATCGACGGAAAGTTGTACTCGAGATTCAGGAATCGCTGATACACACGACCATTCTGCTAATAACTCACAGAGAGCCGTTCTAATAACATGCGGATCATCGTACATCCCTTGCCCCGCGCAGCAACAATCTACTTAAGCCCCCCTGCCAGCATACCCGTACGAAAAGACTATGTGTTATGCATAATTTAAGAATATGCATATTTTTTGCAAAAGTTATGCATAATTTATGGATAAATTATGGAAAACTTACGCATTTCCTGCCTGTTGAGAGTTAGAAAACCCGAAGGAAACCCATAAAAAAGAGGCAGGATACACATAAAATAAAATAAAACACGAAAAATATTATGCATATTTCGAATTCAGCAAAATATGCATAAAATATGCATAGAAAACAAGGAGGAAAGACGAAATTATGTGTTTACTATGCAAATATTATGCATAACCTATCCCTTTCCTATGTGTTGTCGGAAATCTACCTATTTTCTTCGTGTTTTTTTTTTTTTTGCATATTTTATGCATAAATTTCGCATATTTTTAGGGAAAGTTATGGATAAGTTATGCATAATCCAGTGGACATATATTATGGGTTTTCTTCGGGTTTCCTTCGGGTATTTTATGTGTTGAGCCATAAAACTCTCTGGGTGACAGGAAGGAAAGTTTGTCAGATAAGTTACGCCGTAACAACTTATAGGCGGCGCCAGTAGTATTGAGAAATGAACTGCCACCGGTCATTTGAGGCAGCTTATGGGGTTAATTTCTTATACTCTGTTTTTCTTCTACCGTGCTTTTATTTGACAATTTAGCCCCTACAACCTATATATTACCTGAAAGGTCTTATGAAGAGGAATACATTAGCAACAGCAGCAGCAGTAGTAGTAGTAGTAGTAGTTGTAGTAGTAGTAGTTTTAGTAGTAGTAGTAGTAGTGAAATTGCATAGGCACATAAGGCTCTGTTACCAAACCTCTGCTATTGTCACTTTTTTTGCCATTTTGCGAAATTGTTGTAGTAGCAGCAGCAGCAACAGTAGTTGAAGTAGTAGTAGTAGTAGTAGTAGTAGTAGTAGTAGTAGTAGTAGTAGTAGTAGTAGTAGTAGTAGATCATTGTAGCCATAGTAATAGTGAAAATGCATAGGGAAGAGATGTCACCAGAACTTTTCAGATGAGTGGGTGTTATCTTTAATAAGTTCATATTGATAAAAATAGTTATACAACTATAATTTTTTCATGAGTTGCACTATAACTAGGCTATATCATTATATATATCTTATTTTCTGTCCCCAGTAAACGGGAGTGAGAATGAATTTAAATTTGTTTTCGCTCCCCCAAAAACGGAAGTGAACTTAAAATATATATTCATTTTCTCTCTCCAATAAACGGAAGTGAAAATAAATTTAAATTTATTTTCACGTTCACACTTAGTCCATCGTACTCTGGCTGCCAGCGGTCTGAGTTTTGTATCTGATTGCAACTCAGTAGCGATAGTTAGATGCTTAGATAAATTGCTCTCTCTCTCTCTCTCTCTCTCTCTCTCTCTCTCTCTCTCTCTCTCTCTCTCTCTCTCTCTCTATATATATATATATATATATATATATATATATATATATATATATATATATATATATATATATATATATATATATATATATATATATATATATATATATGTGTGTGTGTTTGTGTGTGTGTGCATACACACTTGCACACATAGATTATTAACAACCCTCAGAGGGCATGTGATGTAAGAAATACATACTGAAGAGAGTCAATTCTCATGGAGACGGGATGCCGCCTCCACCAGTTCTATCATAACAATGGTGGCCTCCTGTCCAGCACAGCAGTGACCAACTTTCCCCGTACAGCACGAGCTGCTAGACAGCCCGGAGTATTTCCTGGCCGCATCTCTAGGGGATCAGCATCCTGCTGATAACCACACTGTATGGCCAAGGCCTGGGCAGGTAAAGGTGGAGGCGGCAACTCGTCTTCACTTAGGGTGATGGGTACCATTGCAAGTCAGTTAAAAGCCCTGTCCCAAAACACACCTATAAGCAGCATAAGCCTATAACTAGGTGTATCCCCAGGTTCCTGAGTGTCATCAGGTAGAGAATAGCATTGCCACCAGTCATTATCCAATCCATATTCTGCTTTATTTCAAAATTTACAACTTTTCTTTCAAATGACATATTCTCATTAATTACGCAGGCGATGGTTACTGCAGGTTCAGAATTACTTTAGGGATATCATTGACTATGCCCAATAAAAAGTATTTTTTTGATTTTTTTTTACTGCTGAAGATTTTTACACTCGCAGGCCATTTTAGTTAGAAATCTCCACACCAACTACATTTGATAACCTCGCGTGCTCATAGCTAGCATCTATATACAG
>OZ012694.1:42483721-42526221 GCA_963942565.1 Maea johnstoni | reverse complement strand
CCAGGAGTAACACTGCTTGGAACTTCGCTCACTCTGTGACAGCTGCGACCTACTAGGCTGCTCGTCTCTGTACGGTTATAAGTTATACAAACATGTGCTTTTGACACCAAATGGAGTGCTAGGCAGTACAACCGTACTGGGAACACTGACTATCAGACTAGGATCCTAGTCCGTAAAAATGACACTCCCTTCTGAGTTGACCAACTATCACGGTGTAAATCAGCAATGGTAGACAGGTGGCACCACTTGGTCCTCAGTGTCATACCCAGATTCGGCCTCTTTTCACCTGGTTGGATCAATATGAACTTATTTGAGCTATCAAGGCAGGCCATGCCTAGTGGATAGGACTTTTGAACAACATTAGCGAGTTAGACTGGACGCTATGTAAATGAAAAGTGGTTAAAAAAACATATAGCTGTTTATGAAAAATAAATCATAACAAAATTTTACACATTCTTTTCCCATAATATCCGAATACCAATTTTACAACAATACATATATACGCTTTTAAGACTGAGCAATCTCATTATTTTTCAGTACATAAAGTTCACGACAGAAAACTAGAAGAAATACCTAATTTGAAGATAAATTTAATGTTCCAATATATATGACCTCCAAAAGGTACCCTTAAATTGCGAACTAGGAACTGATAGAACTTGTTGGAACAACAGCTTTCATAAAATATTTTTCAAACCTAATACTGAAAGCACAGCACATTATATGTGCCCTGTCATGTGTAGGCTGCTATGTTAACGAGTTAAAGTATTTTTTATGAGAAAACGTCACGTATAATGAACTGATGCTAATCACGTGTCAACAACTGTCAAGTGCTACTAATGATCTGACGATACAGGCGTGGTAGAGGCAGATATATCCAGTTATGACATGATATCATGATGACTAATTAGTCCATAAAGGTAATGGGCGGACATGATGACAGATATACTCGCACCTGGGGGACCCCATGGGGTATCTATCGGCTCTCCATGGGGTCTCCTGATTAACCCGTTCATGCCAGCAGTTCCCATAAAAAAACGTATCAACAGTTTCGGAGACCCCTCTGAAATCTGAAATCAACTAGGAAATTAAGAATGCATTTATGCATTACTAAGGAAATGATCGACGTGGAGCTCAAGTGAGGAATGAAATTATTCTATAAGTGACATGCACACGATGGATTTGTCTGTCATCAGGCGATTTCACTGTGCGGAGAATATGAATACACACACACACATATATATATATATATATATATATATATATATATATATATATATATATATATATATATATATATATATATATATACAGTGTACTTGTCCAGTGCGGCAAGCAAGATACCGCTTTCACTTGCCCTTCACCCATAATTTACAAATTCTACTTGCCCGGGGCAACAGGGCAAGCACCAATATCGAGCTCTGTTGCAGGGATGATATCCCACCCCCATTCTCACCCCACCACTGTTTTGTATTTTCTAACAACCCCCACCCCCAGCAATGATTACTTCCTTGGTCTCAAGGATCCCCCACCAGTGTTATTGTTCAGTTGAGCCTTCCCGCACGGGCGTATTTTCTTGGAAGTACCATTGGTGAGAACATGACGCCGCACAAGGAGGGCGTGTGCTGAGCATAATAGGATTCCAGTCTCAACAGGTTCAGAGATCGACCATCAATCTGCAATTGTCGACAGCATTCAATGCTATTGACGTCAAACAGCCCGCAGTCTCAATCAAATAACAACACATCCATGCGTTAATCAAAACTCGCTCAATGTGAAAAAGATCGTTATTATTTGAACGAAAACATTTGTCAGTATAGAAGTGGGTTTTCTGATGATATTCACCATGTTTGCATTGTATTGATTCGATTCATCATTATCAAGAGGTGTGTTCATATTCTGAGTAGGTAGAGCGCAGCGACCTACCTTTACAAGCACTGTCATCAATATCTCTCAGACAAGCCAAGCACCTTTCCCCTGGAGATCGGATGTCAGTTTCCCATTGACAGACCTGCACAGCCATGGCAGATTTGCACATGCGTGGTTTTCGACACTTTCAATTGACAACAGCTTAAGCTATAACAGTATGTGATGGAGACCAATGTCGGATGAACATCTTTTTGTCTCCATTTTTTCACTTCCATTAATACAGCGTAGCTTTCAAAAGGATAAGTCTCGTAGAGCATAAAAGCTGTGAAGCGATGCAGTCACATGTACTACGAGTGTCACCCATCACTAACGTTTGCTCTTTGGGGATAGCGCTCGTATGCAATATGCTTTAACCTTTTGAAAAAGCCAAGATAATGATATGCTTAAGTGCGACATGTATACACGTCTAAGTATGATGGTCATATAACGTGTACAACAATCTCTTCCTCGTGGTAAGATCTATACAGGATCAAGATTCTGCTAGCATGGCTTATTTGTGACTATTGTGACACAAATTTCACATCGATAAATATACTCTCATACCACATAACTAAATTATCATACGACTGGATATTACAACGAACAAACATGTTGAGAACTGCTATTAATTCCAGGAAATGATGGTACTATGAATAGATGAGCAATGTACCTCATTAGCAGACATGAGTCGAAACAAACAATCATTGCATACGAGAGAGGTACTGGATGGAAAGCATCCTTCTCCCAGAGTACACACCATAGGACACTAAGCTCTCGCTTTACCCACTTTAACGTCAAAGGAAACCGAGAATGAAACCGTTAACATGACAAGTACATTCTTTAGAAGCTTAGTTTAAACGTAAAAGGGGCATGCTATAGAATCACCAGGTGCTTTCAATAATTGGAGAATTGAAGGGACAAAATACTACTATTTGCATGAGGTGCACAACGAAGCTTGATGAGCGCATGGTGACTAATATTTTCCTGACGTGTAAGTTAGATGGGGAGGATCATGAGCAAGGAACAGCTTGAGGTATACCCTTAAGGCATGCACTTTCGCTCAGTAGGACGATTCTAATAGGTATAAGGCAAAGCTTTTTCCTTAATTAAGGAAACTATCACCTGAGGTAGAAGAGCACTGTGTCGTCACAGAGCACGCTGCATATATAACATTGGCATAACTCGATTACCAGGAATGACTGATATGGAATCCTGTCAGATGGAACGCATGGATGTTGTTTTTAATCTCCATGAACAATGTTTGGATAGGGAGTGTTAATTCCAACGCAATCAAATGTTTTCAGTCACATATTGGATGATATTTGAAATGTCGTCAAAATTATGTTCTATTTTGATAGTTTTGAATTTGTTGCAAGTTGCCAGTGACTTGGGGTTAGGCAGGTACTGTCCCCGGGTAATCCGCTTTGCTACTTACAACTGGCTAGTCACGAATAAGCCACAATATGGCATAAATGTGACGAAAAAGGAAATTTCAAATCCTAGACCATGTGTACGAATCAGATGTATGGGAAGTAATTGAATTGCGATCTTAACAGTGTTCAACCAACAATAGTCCTTCATACCAATCATGTTAAAACATACCCTTGCATTGCAATATATATTCCATTTATCTTAGTAAAACTATATTGACACACTTCTTGCCTTCTTGTGTCACACTAAGACTAATACCAATTTTAGGACACTTTCATTTTAAAATGAGAGATTAAATCCCTTTTCTGTGGTCAGGGAAGAAAGATACACTCCCACGGCCATGCCTAATACTAAATTATTCCTTTCCTGGTCCTCATAGTTTCTCTGTACATCCAATACATGTGTGCAGGATATACGCCATATTGGCACCATATCGTCATACTGCAGAATTAGCCGTTGTGGGTGAATTTCGTGTCATTTGTACAGAAACATCAAATTTGGCTTTGATCTCCATGGCCATCGACAACATCTGAAACTTCAGCTATAAAAATGATTTTTGTGAGGAAACTCCAGATGTCACACGTAATGAATGAATGAATGAGGGCTTAAAGGCACATCAGCACATTAGGCTATTTAGTGCCATAGTTTTTTTTCGTAAAGTGGTTGTTTGCCATTGTTGAAGAACAATGGCAAAGCATGTGAAAGAAGAAAAATTAAAAAATAGCGGAAGAAAAAGAGAAGAGCCTTCATATCCAAAGAGGACCAAGGGATCTTTTAGATGCATGGTATCAATAGACAGATCCACACATCCCCATTTTTTTATAAGGCGAGCAGGGTGCCACGCTGGTGTAGGGTTCCCCGGGAGGTGCCAACTCCTACTGCACACGGTAGGTGTGCCCCTTTCGGGGGAGTCACACGTGTGTGGCCATTTTGGGGTTAAAATGTCCAAAAACTCTGAGTCCAAATGAGTTCATGCAATGTCAACATGCTTCATTAGATGCGGCTTATCCAGTTCTATAAGGCAATCACCAAGTAGTAGAGTACTGAGAGGAGTGGTACTGGAACCCTACCTACCTAGACTAATAGCTAAACATGAATAACCTGCTACTGGACTTAAGCCAATTTTGGCAATTTCAATTTTACATCCGATAATTTGGGCAAAATTAGTGTGGACTCACAAGGAACAAACTGGGTACATCAAATTAAAAGGTATGCTCAATGACTTAGTGTTGGAACAGGCTCAAGAGAAAGCTTAACCTCCCAACACAAGTACGGTATGGCTACGCGTACACTCTGACACAATTAAGCAAATCATGAGACTTCCCGAAGAAAAGGTTAAAGAAGTGTTAAATGAGGTCCACATGTGGCAGTACAAAAACACAGCATCCAGGGTCCAACTTCAGAGTCTACTGGGGAAGTTGAATTTTGTGTGCAAAACATGTAAACCAGCCAGAATTTTCATGAACAGAATCCTTAACTTAGTTAGGGCTACTTATCCAGAGAAACAGGTGCAATTAGATGTTGAATTTAAGCAAGACCTGGCCTTTTTCTGCACTTTCCTTCCTCAGTATAATGGCACAAAAGGAATGGCCAATGAGGAACTGAGCTTGGAGGTGGGCGCCTGCTTGGAGGGTTGTGGAGGCCTCTGCGATGGTGAATGTGATGGTGTATGGCAGGCATTTCCCTAAAGAGGTTGTGAGGGCAGGATAACACATTTCAAGGTTAGAGATTTTTAATGTGTTGGTCCAAAGTGGGCAGGAAAAAATGTAGTGATAAAATGTGACAAAGAAGCCACTTGTTCAGTACTGCAGACTGATTGTGCCAGGGACCAGTTTATGCAGCGTTGTGCAAGGGAAATATGGCTCCTTATGAGTACAGGTGATTTTGAAATCAATGCAGTGCATGTAGTGGGTAAAAACATGGATAGAGCAGATGCACTTTCTCGTAGGCACACAGGCGAAAACTACAAAAAGATGGTGTGTGATCTTAAACAACAAGGATTGGAATGAAAGAGATCAGTGTGTATGATAAAATGTTTGAGTTAGGTGCATTAATCTAGTTCTGTTACATTTGTCTTAACTGTTTTTTCTATTTGCAGTAGCAGCTTTAAGGTACACTGAATTGATGACTCAAGCTTGCAGGAGACCGAGGGCAGCTTTCCGTCTGGGCACCGCAAAAAATCAGCTGACGCATATCAAAACCTTTGTGGGCTTCTGTGTCAAGTTTAATCAGTGCTTTATGAACCCAGATAATGACACCCTCTTTGCATTTGTTGAGTTCCTTTGCTTAAGTTTAAAATCTGCGGCTTCAGTAAGAAACTACATTTCAGGTGTCAGAACTTTTCATGCCAAGTTAGGTATTGACTCTAAGGCATTAGCTAGTCATAGGTTCAAGCTTATGATGCAGGCTTTGGCTTTAACCATGCCCCTAGGTGTGAACCAAAAGGTACCGATAACCAAACAAATACTGCTTGATCTTTGCTTAAAGTGTGAAATGTTAGGAGCCTTGGGGGCAGTTTTGAAATGTCTATTCACCTTTGCCTTCCTCACTTTGCTAAGACATTCTAAGACACTCCTGCTTTGTTCTAAAATCAAGTTTGATCGTGCTAGAGTTTTATGCAGGGGGGGTTGATGTTCACCCCACAGCTTCAGGACTGTCCGTAGCTCGTAAAAAAAAGAACCAAAACCCTATAATGAGGGTCAAATTTTTGTGTTTTACCCTTGGAGGCCACGCCTGGCAGTCCTTTCTGCCCAGTAGTGGCCATCCAAGCATTTTTAAAAGTGCACTTCCAGCACTTTCGTCAAAAGCACCATTGTTTATGAGGCCTGGCAGAACAACACGCCACCTAACAGCAGCTTGGGCCACGAAAATTGTGCATGGTCTTCTGGCAGGGCTAGTTCTGGAACCTTTCAGTTTACACTATCTCAGAAGGGGGGTTACAACCCTTGCTTTCAAGCAAGGAGTTGACCTGCAAAGTATAAAGGCTTTGAGCACCTGGCGATCTGATGCTCTTTGGGCTTATCTGGAAGTCGCACATAGGAGAGAGCAGGCGGCATCAGGTTTGAAGGCAGCCCTTTTCGCTTGAGTTCAAATGGTCAGGACCATTAGCTACTGGCTGCTGTATTACAAAGGCAAAATTTGTACTTTTGGCTGGTCTCCTCTAGTAGTTTTAGTCTGTAGTTTTAGATAAATGTTAAATATATTGTCTCTTGTACTATTTATTGACAGTTTGTACCTTGTTTAGTGTGTTTTAATATTGTATCTATTTATTTGATATAGATTGTGTTTGAGTGGTTTCTTGCCATGTCATGAGAGGAGTTTATTCCTGATGGTCAAACTGGGGATTCTGTGAGTACTAGAAAAGGAGTTGCTCAAAATTGCCTCTCAGGGCAGAACGTGTTACCACACACAAAAAGACAATTCCAACTGATCTTAAAATGGACCGTCATCTTTTAGAAAAAAACTCACCGGAGGTAGACAAGACCTCTTGAGGTGGTCAGTAGCACTTCAGTGAAAGCAGATCCTTCAACATATATTGATCTGCAAGTCTTTGCAGCAACCTTCAAATGATGCAAGGACAGTGCATGTAATGATAGAAAGATGAGGAGTGAACTAACCTGGGGGTGGATCCCAGCCTATCACAGCGCGTACCCTTTTCTTATGCACCTCCTGTTGTATCAGGTGAACGTTCCGTGGTGGACTAGGCGTCCGGTTAATATCTACAAAAGGGAGGGAGTCACTTTGATAACAATTGAATAATCAGTTTACAGAAAAGCGCCAAAGGCAAAGACCTTCCACTACCCCCTTCTGACAATGCTTGGAAGATCAGTTTTGAAAGAGAGAGAGGAGATTTTATCAGGAAAAAACATTTATTGGTAGATTGATGTGAACTGTGTGTTGAAGAAGTTTTAAAACATATTTTAAAATCATGATCGATAACACTGTAAAATTCGACAAAACCTCGATAATTGATAATGTCAGATGAGTCTAATACACATAGGAAAAAATAATGGCTGATAAATCAAATTATATCAATCACATGACCGAGGATGTTAACTGAAGAAAAAATGTTATTATCGTTACGACTACAAAGACCATAAACATAGTCATGTGTAGTGTTACTAAAGACGTTATCTATATCTTATCATTTGTATGTTCAGAGAGAGGAACACGAACAGGAATCCGTGTTTTACCATATTTTCTCCGTGGAATGTCTATCAAGGGTGACCTGTGATATATTAGAAGATACTGGTCAGGACATCGATGGAAAAAACTAAAACGTTATATTTTTCCAAAGCCATACCTTCTAATGACGTCATACATACCTGTCAAAGTGGTATTCCATGTCGAGATCGCTGGTTCCCCTATAATGCCATCTGAGTCCACGGCTACCAGTTGGAATTGATATGGTGTCCCTTTCCGTAACTTGTTTATCGACTTAAAGGAATGCTCCGTCTGTAATACAAACACACTTTCCCCTAACCAAACATATAAACAGCAATAGTCCACGTCGCAATGAGGAAAAACAAAACTAGATTAATACAGGTGCTATGTAGCTATATAAAAACCTCACGTACCTTCAGTTACAACATCATTTTTTCAGACTTAACAATCAGGAATAGAAGTACAAGAAAATGGGATAAACATCCCGTTTGTCTAAAGCATATCCCTCATGGAAACGTTTCCTTTAAATCCGGTTTATTTGCAAAGGATTGGTCAGAAATATTGGCGGGGGCACCATCAAAATCTTTGACACGTCTGAATTCTTAATGTTTTTATTTTCATTTTGGTCATTCACATTACCATATATCAATAAGCTGATTATGAGTGATCTTTTTCATAATTTTGGTCCTTATACATTTTTAAAATTAATTTCATATCTTTTCTTGAATTTTCAGCGTCACGGTCCTAGCAATAGTCATCAGTGGTACTCTATCTTTGCCTAAGCAGATGTTCGATGCTCAACACCGTTTGGCATTTCCACATCATTAGGTGATGAGAATCTATGATCTTACATACACCGAGATAACTGAGACACTCCTTCAGCTGAAGTGAAGAATATCTTTTGTCAATGCTAATCGAGCAGCAAATGCACTGTTTGTTGCAGAAAGAAAGAGCAGAGGAAAACGTGGTAAAACGTCAATTTAAGTAATGTTTGGATGACATGACACCTGCCAATCCTTCTCATTATTAAGAGAAAGAGAAATCATCTATGATTGAAAAAAAGGAATCAGCTTTTTCGTTGCACCCCATTGCCTTTTAAAAATGTTTCGGCCTCTGCTAAGACTAGAACATTTCACCCTCCCACCCCTGCTATCCAATGTTTTCTGACCGGTCCTGCGAAAGCTTTTCAGCGTAGTCAAACATGTTTGTTTATTTACAGAGAGGCTGGATACGACTAAATGTCTTTGAAATAATAACCCGAGAAGAGCAAAGAGGCTTCAAATGTTTCTCGAAACATTTTTTCTGCTTTTCTTCTAACCTTGGCCTGTCTTAATAGAGAAATACGCACCTAACTCATAATAGGTGTTCCTCAAGACATTTAGCTCACCCCCCCCCCCCTATTCCCCTGACAGTGACAGGACGGGCAGGGTCTTCCTAGAATTGGAGACCGTTTGGAACTGAAGACGTCGGGGAGACACACAAGGGCCCATGTCTCCACATCAAACACACTTAGCGTGAGTGCTAGGAAGCCCATATGAATCAAAGATGCTCTTTACTGATATGTCAGGTAAGAGGGTATTAATGTTACCGTGGATAGGGTGTACTTAACGGTGGAATGTATCTCTAACTCCTTAAGCTTGGTCACTGGATACTTTTTTAGCATTGAATCGAATGCTGGATTACTGTAAGTGGCGAGAAAAGGTGGTACTAGACGCACTAGAAATCACAGCCATAGAGGGAGCCTGTTGCGGCCAGTCAAATATACATCTTAGTAGGTTTTCGAAATGCTTGATTTTTGGTTGGTCAAAGGCAGATGCGCCAAAACAGCTTCTGATGTATCACCTGTTTTTGTACAGGGGTAAGGATGTTTCGCTACTTAGTACAAATGTCGTAGCCTATGAAATTAATATAGATAGCATATTGATTAAACTAAACTACTGATATTTAATTCCCACACCAAATGCCCGGACGACCGGCACGTCCATTTAGACGGAGAACTTAGATCAGACGTTAGCAAGAAGATGCAACACATGCATAGGATATTGATATCCTAGAGCATATAAAAGTAAAGATGATATAAACAAGAGAACAGAAAGCAACAAACTACATGTGGTGCATCTCCGGCTAAACTATTCGCTTTCGACCGGACGGGTGAGCGATATGACGTGTAAACCAGTCTCACTGGAGCGCGGTGAAGGAATTAAGTATCAACCATACCGACAGTTCACGACCAACAAAGAAATCACACACACACTAGGACTCTTATTGAGCCCTAAGAGTCAAAACGTTAGTAAAATATCATTCTACCCACCACCAGATGCTAGTATAATCCCATACCAAAATGCAATGGTGCAGTCAAAGATGGCGTGTGATTATTAAATATGAATATTTTCTCAAATTAATGCACTAATAGCAAAAATCAAAAGAATTTCATTATTTGTCTAAAACGGCTCTGGAATATCTTTACGAAGGTTAAGGTTTTCATATTTTCTTTTACTTTAAACCTCAAAGCCAGTTGCAAATACAAGGATAAAAACTAAAAGTGTATGTTCCAGGATTTTCTCCCTAGAAATACGTACTAGTATATGGATCAATTTAATGTTATCACAAGCCATCTTTCTCCGACCAATTTACTGCTGAAATAAAGCACATTCCATGAGAGGAAGGGAAAGGAAGGGAGAGGAAGAGGATGCGGAAAAGATGATTTTAACACTCAAGGAAGCAGGTACCACAACACAAGCATAGGACGAGATGAAGAGGACACACCATATTAACTCTCACACACTTGGCACCTTTACCCGAGCGTGCAACCTACTTTGGGTCTTTTTGAATATCTCGATTAACCATTCCATTCGTTTACTTAGTCAATGACAGACCTTTAACGTGTATGATAGTTGTCCGTTTCCAATAGTTTGTGAATACAATGATCAAGATTCAAAGGGGTAAAGTAATAAAATGCTAAACATCATATTCAAGATTTTAGACTCTGATACGAAAAAAAATATACAAACTCTCAATTTGATAAAATATGAGTAACTTGTAGTACTCTTTCCATTAATGAAAACTAATTTCTAATCACAAGATGACATGTGTTTCCATACTGAAATCACTAGATACATATCCGTATAGGAGGCGATCCTGGCTGGGAAATGCCTCTTATCGGATGCTGCTTGTGAAAGAGGTAATGTGCATGTGCCCCGGCAGCAGCAGCAGGATGCATATGGAGATCAGGGTAAGAGGGGTGTGGTAAAGTAGCCCGGCAAGCAGCGTGCTCATTGGCTACCTGGAACTTGAAGAAGGTGGATGGGAAGGATTCGTTGGTCGAAGGTTGTAGTGATAAGTCCGGCTGCAAAAAAGTCGATTGAAAACCTTAACTGATACGTAGAGTACACAGGCATTACAAGTGTACGGTATAGCACACCGCCCGTACAAACAGTTTCATGTATGGAAAATTCATGGGATTAAAATTTCATTTTCATGCATGAAAATATGATGTTCCCATGCATGAAAATGAAAATGTTGCCCTTGGGGTGATTTTCTTGCCCCAGAAAGAATTACATGGGAAATTGGGCTGTACACTATTTCATGCGTGGGGTTCTCATTCATGAAAATCTTTGGGCAAAATTTTCATTTTCATGCATGAAAATGAAATTTTCATGGCACGATTTTGTCACGCATAAAACCTTTCATATGGGCTTATAATGCACGGTTTAATTCGTTCATAGCCTGCCCAAACCGCTCACGTGTAACCCGAATTATATAACACCTATGGGTGTATCACATACACTACAGCTTCGTATGTAAACAGTGATATATTTTTCATCAGACATCGATGCACAGAGGGAGAGGATAATTCTTTCGCAAAAATATAATGAGAGGTTTTGTAATGCAATACAGTTCGTTGAGAGTGATTCTGATGTCGTCTTCCGTTTACTTGAAGTATGTATTCGATTTCCTCGCAATGAACAGCAGAATCGACATTTCTTTTCAGTGCAGAGAGAGCAGTGGACGGGTATTGTTAGCTCTACCGAGATTGACATTTCTCCTTCTTACTCCTGTATCTTATGGCACTCTAGAGACATGGACGGGGAGGAAAATGTTTCAAACCATAACACGTTTCAAACCAAAACCAATTACATTATCACTTGCAACTTTTCTAAATATCTCTGTATAAAAATCAGCTTATACCACACGCGTATTCGTATTAACTCATGCTTGAAATAGTTTTATTTTTCCGTGTAGCAATCCATAATGAAATTCATTTTGCATCAGCGAATGTCTGCCAATGGAATTATAAGGAAAGAGCCTGTCTTCTTACGTACATGTCATTTAATATGTTTAAGTGGTGAGACGGGGTCTGACATAATACTACTATTAACGTATAGATGGGCTGAGGGTATAAGAGTTGCCTGAAAAATGTTCGGATAGATTTGTTACAAAAATAATCAGTCATAGGATATCAACAACTCTTTTCTATGAATAATGTATTCCCTTTCAAGCAGTTAAACTATTAGTGACTAGTTTCGCATTCGACGGCCCTTAAGTCGTCACTGATTGACTCGTTATAAACAGGTTAACATATATGATATGAGAGGTAGAATACGTTAGACATTTACGAACATCTATCGGATGACCTTATCACTACGAGCGCCTTAACGAGCTATGTAATGCTATACATCTACTTCTCTTTCGTCTAATGGACTTTTCATTTGATCTTTAAAGCCCCGGGCGAATGATTGCATTAAGGAATATAATGATATTTTGACGTTTCCTGTGCCTTAATCTTCCATTCCTTTTCGCGCACGTGTGTACCGCCGCAGCAAGGCCAGGCTATGTGGCCTTTTTGATAAACGTAAGGTTACTGCAGGTGGATTAAGTGAGGTCAAACAGCGAAGCCTACGTATTAGTTTCATGTATGGTATTTCGAATTTGAGAAATAATCTTGTAAATTTAGTTGAGTTCCTTTAACCGCTTCACAGCCGCTGCGTATGTATGACTGAATGGTCAGACAAAAGGTTAGCAATAAGGAAAGCGTTTCAGAAACAACTGGCCATGGGGTGATGTTCCTATCAGGTGAAACAATCTACTTCTAATTTATGTTTCAATTACCATCGCGTCAACAGAAACAACATGCCATTGTTAAATGCCCTCATGTGAAAAATATCCTGAAGTGGAAATATGGCTGCTTGAAATAATGGATGGAAATTCTAAAATTTCAGACACAGAAAATGTTTGGATAGACTAAAGTTAACCTATTTACCTACAATTTACCTATATCATATTTCGTAAAAAAAAGGTAATAAGAAATGAAATCAAACATAAAAATGATATTTTCCCATTATCACAGAAGTAGAGATAAGGATTGACTTACCGTTTCTCTGAGTACTGACCAGGAATGGTTAGCGTTGGTGCGATATGCCAGGATGAACGTGATAGGTTCCGAGGCCCTCTGATCAGTTGGCGTGATCACGTTCCATCTCAGGAAGAGCTTTCCATACGTCACATTGCTGTTGAGAGAACTCACCATCATGGAGCGGCAAATCACGATGAAGCTATCAATCTGAAGTCTTTTGGCTGACCTGGGAAGATCTGCAATACGATTCAATGTAAAATAAAGGCCATTCAAAAATACAAAGTCATAAATCACGCTTTGCTACAAATGTGACTATATCTTGTAGCCTTTATCAAAGATAGTCATCAACAGTTCCAACCTACATAGGTGGCGGACTATTAGAAAATATCCACTGAAAGTCAAACGCATATTTAAAGAATCAGAGTTCATAGAATTAAACGCCTCTACTTTTTGACGTTTATACAAACAAAATGCAATGTGTTAAGCCCCTATTACGCCCCACATCCTCATCCACGGCAATGGGCTTCAGACAACCTTTGGGGCGCCTCGGATTTGGGCATCCATCAACGCCTTAACCTAACTCACTGATAACTTCTTCACATGCCCCGCCCTGGATGTGAACCCTGGACTGCAGCATGAGCCAGCACACTCCTTGGTGAGCTGTAGCATTAAAGGCTTGATTGTAGGCAAACAGAAAAGGCCTCATATGTACTGGACACACCTGTTCATTGTACTAGCTGCTACTTCTCAGAGTTGATGAAGAGAGTCAGCATAGTTCTCTTCTTCCTCTTCCTCCTCGTCTTCATCACGTTTCGGGTGTTTTAGTCAAAATATTGTTTAAACACAGGTTTCATTGCGTATTCTCATGTTAGTTTTATCATATCAAAGAAAATTTGTGTCCACTTGTTGCTGCCAATTGTTTTAGGGGCTTATGTGATTTGAATGCATAAGAATTCTCTGTCATTAGCCCCATAGGACAGGCAGGTGGCTGTGCTACGAAGTAGTACCTTTGGGAGCGCGGCGCAGTTACCCTGAACTTTGCCAGCTGTGCAACGTGTTCTGATAGCTCTCATTGGCTGCTCGGGTTGGCTACGCCGGGCAGGTGCTGGGGTTCACTGAAGCTGGGCCGGCCCTCGCCAAACAGCCCAGTTCCAGTCATTCTGGCTGGCAACTTAGCCAGCTTGTGACAAGGGCTCTAAGCTTTCTAACACCTCTAACACCACTTTCTAACACCTCCTTTGAGGCTGTTCGGCTTCACCTTACATTCACTGAGATAAAGGAAGTTCACCACAAGTTCGTACAGGTTAATCAATTGAATATTGTACGTACTAAAACGTGTTGATAATCAATACTTACTATTTTGAGCGTTACGCGTCTTCAACACGTTAAGTCTCTTACAACTTTCCTCACAGATGTTACCTTCCTGTAACAACAAAGGGAACATATGCAATGTGCAGGTGTACAACAGCTCATCGTTATTGGGATTTTTATATTTAATTATTTGAGATACATAATTTAAGAGAGCACGAACATAAAGAAATTGACTTCATATTTCTAAACAACAGCAAAAACACAGCAATCATGTGTTTACATAATATAATTAGTTCATGGTAATAGGTAAGTACAATAAGAAAATGGGATGAGTGCATAATTGTGCATTTTGGAATTTCATAACGTATGGTGGTCATATACAATATGATATGTCCTACCGTCTGTAATCCACTAGAGAAACTATTCATCTTATTGACCGTAGTACTCATGACCAACTGTCAGGAGTATATAACTCTACGTCTTAAATTTGAGAAACCAATGCAAAATATGATGCTCACAGTCAATAAAGATGAAGTAGTAAGATATACCACTTTATACATACGCCAGTTCTCCGAGACCCAGGTCTCCTAATTGCAAGTAACAAGAACATCCACTAAAACGCTTGTAGAATTGCATTTCACGAGACCAATATAAGCCAAACAAATCAAGACGAGATATCGAAGAATTGTCTTAATTACTTACTCCATAGCATGTCCAAAGGCATCCATCTAATGTTATTTCATAGTCAATGGTGCACGGATTCATGCACTGAAAAAGAAAAGAAATATTTCAAACATCAAAGTTAGTCTCGCCTGTAATAAGCAATGTAAAATATGGCACATAGCGCCGGGGACTGAAATAGACAGTGAGATGTATTCATGGTCTGTCATGGTTGCAGTGGATTTTGAGCAAGGCATTTCTAACGCTCTCAATAATGCTCTCTCTATTGCTTTTCAATGCATTGAACTATAACTGGTCGATCTCCCTATGCAGAAAGTACAAGTTTAATCTAGAAATTAAGAATCATTGTATGTGATTTGATATAATAAGTGTGGCATTTTCTTGATGGACTATCGCTACATGCAAGTGCAGCACAGGGAGAATTAGATAAGATCATAGAGCGTTCTAAAGAAACACACTTGTTCACTGGTTGATGGTTAAAACACTGAATAATAGGAACAGAGAGAAGGTCAAGGAGAAAAAGGATAGGTGATGAGAAGGTGGAGGATGATGATGATGTTGATAATGAAATTTGAATAATGCCTTCACTTCATTGTGAGACTTCCTATAAGAAAGGTTCAAACATTAGCACAAATACATTAGGGCAATGCCTGAGAGTTGCGATTTGGCTGTTCACTTGGCTCTGTAGGCTGTCCCTGGCTTCACAGTATCGCCAATCCTATCACAGGGACTTTTACCATGGTAAGTATAGCAAACATAGCAGTAAAATGTTGAAGTCAGAAGGAAGTCCTGAAATTTCATAAGCTCTGGCAGTTTTGGTATTTGGATGCTGACCCGTCACTTAAGGGCAGCGTCTTTTGCAAATTAAGTCTGACTAAAGGCTTATGAGACAAAGGCGTTCAACTTAGCCGAAACGGCTATAATGCCAATATACGCAAGCAAATTATTTTAAAGTATAAAAACAGCCAACACCCCAGCCCAAAGACCAGTACTTTTGTTGCCTTTTTGACAACATTAACGACCACCGGCTGGTAACATGAAGCATTCTCCTGCAGTTCTCCCCCAGAAGCGTCCCATACATACAAGAACCGGGTTATATTTATAGATTCTCCTGGCCACGGATATGTGGACTCATCTACTAGAAATTGAATGCCTTTGTCTCATAAGCTTTTGGTCTGACCGGATAAAACTATTGCAATGCTACCACACAGAATGCATGCACTGTCAAAATGGCATGGTTCCTGCAATTATTGATGCATCATATACTGTAATGTTGGGTTCTTCCATAGGTGACAAGAACTACATTGCAAATGGCGAAAGGTTTCGTGTGAATTGTCCCAGTAAAACATGTTCACAGCATCCTGAACCACAAAATAGGAGCAATTTGTATAGTCGATGTTCAGAAGTGTAAATCATCTTTATTTGCTTTCAGTTGTTTATGGCTATATCGAATGATGGTTAGAACGAACATTCAGGGAGTTATGACAAAAGAACATGCATCCCAAAGTTCTCTATATTGAATATTTGGCTATTAATATATGTGAGAAAGGGATATATTATATAGGAACCTCTGCGTCAATTAATAAAATGTTTGACCTTTAGAAATATTTAAGGAAACTCGGAAGGAGTTCTATATCATCAGTATTTATGACCTAAATAAGGTCTTCCTCCGGTATGAAGATGAATATAATCCGAGATTGGCCATATTCGATTTTTCCACACCAGAAATAGGTGCACTAGTCAGAAGTCCCAATGTTCAGGCACATTTGTATTGATACATGAAGGTACCATAACCGGGGTGTTTTAGTGAAGTATGCATTCATGCATAGCAGGTCATACAACCCATCCCATTGAGTATATTCAACTATTCTCTCTATATTTATCAATGTCTTAAACGTCACTTGATAAAATGCTTAAGTTACATAGTAACAATTAACCTAATGAGGTGGCAGGAAGCAAATATAAAATTGTTACTTAAAGTAAACTAGATTAACATATCTGATAACATGAGTTTTGTTGTTTACATACTACTAAACATATGGGGGAGGTCTGATGATGGAAAATTAGCCAATCTGCCATTTATTTTCCCCTACATGTACACACAAAAAGGTTATATGTCCATAACTTCCTAACTAGAAAATATATTGACCTTATTTCTGGTATATGGTCATGGATACAACTCTCTTTTATAGTTTGTAATTAGTGCCCAGGTTCCTATCCCGGCTGGGTCATTTGAGAATGTTACCAGTGACTTGGGGTTTGGCAGGTCTTTGCCAGCTTCTGCACTTTCACCACTTACAACTAGCCAATCACAAGTTAGCCTACATAAGGCAGAAAAGATGACCATAATTGAAATTCCAAAGTGCCTTTGTACCACTCGTCAGACCATACTGGAGGCTGTTCTGAAAACATCGATCAACCATCGTTGTTGATCTGACAAGAAATGAGTCGAGTACAAGTACGGTTGTTGATGCAAAACATAAATAGTCAAAGGGCGGGGCCAAGCTATTTATGAACTTGTGAGGGAACCGGATGTATAAAGAACATTAACATTATAGAGGAAAATAATTTATAATGACTAGATTTGTATAATTTTTGTAGAAATGAAACAAATATCGGAATTCTAGGCGCAAGCTGGAGACTTCGAAATCTCTTGGGTGCGAAGCTACTTGGGTACGCATCAGTTTGGTTACGAACCAGTTTGGTTACGAAGTCTCCTGATTTAATTCTATACACATAGTATTTTTTTTCTTTAGTAATCCTTCCTATACTGAAAAATATACTTTATGTCCGCTTAAAATATTTTATATATTTGAAAACTTCATGCTAAATTAAAATAAGGAAGGCACGATTTTCCGCGGCAAAGGTAATGTACCGGGCCAACATTTATATTATAACCAATCAGAATAGAGAATTATATTCAGTCCGGCCTCAGGATTTTGAACAATTGGCCGTCCGGACTATGAACATTTCAAAACAGCTTCCCATATAGGCGTGGCCTGAGGGCCCCGCCAATAAATGGTAAAGTTACAATTTTAAAGACTTTGTCAAGTAAATATTAGCAGCTTATCCGTGTTCATTAGCCTATACAATGTACTATATTTGCCCACTTGGTATCGCACAGAGTCATTGGATACTGCACTAAACGACATGATGCTGATAGGACCTACGTTTCACCAACTCCCTTTAGCAACGGGTGCTAAATGATATAATTCTAGAGTGTGCCAGCACATGATATATTGTATAAACGATTAATTTTCATCACCGCCGGCTGTCAGATTAGGTAGACTATCAATCAAATGTGCATATTATCTTAGAATCCATAATGCATAAGTGTTTGGATAATACTGGTTTTCAAACGTATTTTGCTCCATATCGGCTGTTACGTTATCGGTGTGCATGAGTTTAATGTATGAAGCTTTGTCTCAGGACAGTGTTTGCAAAATATTCCACTCTTTTTATAAAAATAATTCCTAATTCCAAAGGAAATAACGTAAGAGAAGAAATTGCACTTGAATGGAGTATTTGGTCAGAAAGATAGTAAGAGCTAATTAATTTTCTTTTTTTAAATATGCGCCTGTATTTGTATGTGTAGTTAAGTTTGTCTGTATATGCATGTTGAAATCATTTAAATTCCTTATTCCACGAAAGAAGCAAAAACATTCAATAGGATATTTGAATATCTGGACATAATGTGACAGCCTTTACCAATTATACATGTACGTATCACCTGGTAACATACGTCTTGCAGACATTCTATGTGTCCGTCGCGACAAACAATCATACAAAAAAACTTCAGATATAGAAAAAATGATATCATCTTAGAAGAAGAGAGTATGTTGAGTAGATAAAACATGTAGCGAGACAATAAAGAATACACTGTGGATTGATGTCGACTGGTAAGGATAATAGTCCTCTTTACATAAGTATGTACTATGGGTAGTTAGCTGAAAGGAGATCCATTTGTATCTTCACTTTGACCAGTATTGCCGTGTTGGATTACAGTAGAAGTATTGTCGTATGAGTGGCAGTGATTTTCAAAAGGCGAGGATGACAACATAGTCATGCTTCCGGGCAAGATGGTCTGCCAATTCCGTGCAAAGTGCGCATTTAGCCTGTTGCTTTATCGTTTATGTCCAGTAACATGTTCGTATACCAGTAACTCAAGAACAAGCGAAGAGATAGGGTAATTTGAGTAACCTATATATGGACTAACCCGTGCGATCGTGACATCGAATACAGCTATGGCCTTTGATTAAGAATAGAATGCGTAATTGATGAGCCACCCGCGTATGGCATGGGAAATATACGTCATGATTCTTCGACATCAATATCAGTTGATACTATTATTGGAGTGGGTGTGTTGTAAATTACATGTAATAAGCACTAGCTGCGCATGTGTTAGTTCAAAATCATATTCCTTTCATCAAATTCACATTTCTATGCCAACTTAAGTTGCAGACTATCTGAAAATAAAGCAGGCCAGTAAGCCATTATTTTTTGAAAGTATACTCTAAATGCACCAATTCATAAAAATGAGAAACCTGAGTCTGTCTTATCTTAATACAACGTTACGGGAACCCCGTTTGGCAGCAGGAGTCCAGAGGTGACACGTGTACTGGAATCCTAGACCAAAGGTCTGAAAAACCCGGTGCTGATATGCAGATCACTGTGTGTGATATCATTTTCTATTTTTGTTGGTTTATATGTTTGTATAAAAATAGTTTTCGGACATTACTCACAGCCAACAAAGATATAAGTACATGATACATTAAGAAGACATAACATGCAAAAAGCAAAAAGCTAATATTCCAAAACAGGATTTATTCTGGTAAGTCAACATATATTGGTTCAGCCCACAAAATACAGTAGAATCTACCTACCAAGTCTCTCCTGTATATTTGCACAGTTGTCGAACATGCTAACATAGACCACCGTTATCGATATCAATTTCTAGGGAAGGATGGACGAAATTGGTTTTACGGCGTTTTCAACAACTTGCGCCAGATATCAGTGAGTTCGCAGATCGCAACCAAAAACAAATTACCCCCTCTTCACATATAGATCAGATTCTGAGAAAGTAATGGCGGCTTTACGTGCCTAGTCACCACTATGTGCGGTATCACACCGGGCTGTATATTGCACACGCCCCTAGCATTAAGTAGAAACGAATTCTCAGAATACGTACTGATCAAAACTGCAATGAGAGGAAATCATGAAGTATAAACATTAAACTTAGACCCCCAAAATAAGCACATCGATTGCAAGAGTCAGAAATCCCAAGCAATCAACGTAAATTGTCAATAGGAAACGGTCATACACATACCATACAACAAGATGTGAAATAGGTGTATCAATGTAAATGAAAACGTATTGTCCTACTATTATTTGTTACTGATGAGAAATCTGTTCCACTCAATGCCAGGGGCGTGTGCAATTTACACATCGGTATGATACCGCAAGGTAAACAGCGCAAAGTGATGACTAGGCACGCAAAGCCGCCATTAGACTTTACCATGTAAGAGCCAAAGTGGTTAAAGTTTCGAAACTAAATAGCACATTCTTTTACATTGTAATGCCAGCGAGTAGGGAACACGTAAAGAAGGCCAGGTGTGCACCTATTGCCGGCTTATGATATTGAGTCACGCGGAGACTCATGCTCAGGTAACCTTAAAACTTCCCCTTTTCTGTTATAAAGTGCGGTGAAATCGCGACTAACCAGTTGAAAAGGAGGAAACCGGAATTTCTGCGGAATACTTAGCCTTATCCTATCCTAATAAACAATATCAGTCCAATTCAGACAGCCAAAAGAGATAGCTTAGTCATTAACACGCGTTAGGCCACTCGGCGATGGGGGGCTGCCCCTCCATCCCCCACCCCCCCGAAAAACAAAACAAAGACAAAACTGGTTAAATACGTGCAGGCGAGTGCTCCAGGTTCTTTCTAAATCTACACCAGATTAAATCAAAGTCAAATTCTTTCGGAAATCATTATATAAAGGTATTCAGTTTATAGTCTTGTGCTCACACGACCTTCCTCCCCTAGCAGGCCTGTGCACGCGGAAACCATTTCAATCCCCCAGGGGATATTCCAGAGCAACTGGCAGCATATAGCGCGAAAGATCTAAGCACTGCCTTATTTATGCTAGGTACCCATTTTGCAGCTGGGTAGACTGAAGAAATTTGGAATAAGACTGAAATTACTTAAATTGGTGCTCTGATTTTGCAAATTAGGTTTCGCACACAATATAACACATGTTGTATGTTGGCCTTTGACAGTCCCTTCAAGAAGAATACGTAAGTCACATGAGCAAATATAAGCCAAACACAGCAGGTTCATCAGCAAGTTTTCAATTTTTATAATATGACAATTGTATTATGCTAATGAGGCAGTTTACAATTAACGACTGGATAAATTATGTTTATGAAAATATTTCAGGTTTACATAATAAATATATATATTGTTTGAGGTTCAGAAACAGTTCCACTTGGTTCTTTATCAAAAAAAGTCGATTTAGTACTCTTGACCTAATTAATATCACACCAAACAAAATATCAACATATGTTAAAGGCCCATTAATGTCTTCTCTACATAACGAAATGCAATGCACACTTTGAGATGATTGGGAATTGGCTAAGTGGTGAGTAAAGGGAAGTTTGCATCATTTTGATTTAATTTAATTAAACCTTCCTTGTTCGCTTTCTATGTACTGTTGTCGCAGTAAATGTCAACAACAGGTAAGTATTAATGCCATCAGAATTGGTTATTGCAGCTGCCTGACACCTTTATGGAACACCCCCAGCACTGGAGGCCACAAACCTGCACGCACAGTGACGTCACTCATAGCGCTGCCTCGGCAACCACGCACGTGCATATCTGGGAGGACATTCGCTGGACTACCCAGTAAATGTCTATATGTTTGGTAACTTTGATCGTTTCTTCTTTTACTCTTTATGATACAATGGATAAGTTATCTCTGCAGTGTGAAAAGCTTTATTCCACCTCCCTCGCAACGTGTGGCCCTGAGACTTCGTCTTCGGGCCACATTGCTTTCTCAGGAGAAAAGTGTACGATTATGCTGACTAGCACACATGCTGGAGAGGTGTATTTGGCTGCTGTCCATTTACTTTTATTTTGGCAGACCAATCACTATAATAGAAATACAAAATCCCGGAGTCACGCATGTAATGGATATAATGAATGTAATGGTATAACTAGGACTCATCAGTGAGAATGTCAATTCTTCGCATCTGCTATCAAGGCTCACTCACAGTTTGACAGTGAGGACAGAGTGTGAGAGATGACCTAGTATGTCATCAAGTGCATCTTCTTTATCACCATCATCATTAGCTATAACAAGTCATTTGCCAAGAAATATATTAAAGCGTTACATAGGAATGGTGTACATCATAGAAGAGCACTCCACCCCATGCGCTAATATACTGCTTCGGCATTACCCTATGAAATAATTGTTAATGTGTTAATTAAAATCCCTATTCGAGGAAACAGTTTCCTCTGGTATATATGCAGCTTTCTTAATATATTTACAGCTGAGGAAATGGTTAGGGATTCAATAATCGTCATCCTTCTTCTAACCTGTGCTGAATAGGAAATAGTAGGTACAGTAGTCCATTGTTTAGGAATTCTTCTATCTTCAAATCGCTTACGAGTATGAAATTCTCGTATTTATCTATTAGGCCTAAAAATATTGTTTGTTTCCTATAACCCTACCCTAACAAGTTTTCACTCAAAAAAATCCCTACCTTAAAATTTTTCCGCCCTTCCAACTCCGAATTAACATAAAACATGCATAAAACACA
Source organism: Maea johnstoni (assembly GCA_963942565.1). Taxonomy (NCBI): domain Eukaryota; kingdom Metazoa; phylum Annelida; class Polychaeta; order Spionida; family Magelonidae; genus Maea; species Maea johnstoni. The sequence continues at coordinate 42,503,556 of OZ012694.1, read as the reverse complement.
CATTTTTGACCAAAGACATTTTTTACCGACCTACCTATCCTATTTTTTTTCAGACCGTTACAGATACAAACAATATTTTTTATCTAGGTCTTAGCTGTATCACAGGTATCTGCTCCAGGAGACTTGAGCTCAAGTCATGAAGTAGGGCCTGTAGGGGTGTTATGGGCCCAGAAATCCTCCCCAAAGCGCTAAGAAACCCTGGAAAACAAAGAATAAAGCAATTGGTAAAACCTAGTAGTCTCTATATATATAATAGGATCAGGTATGCAGGTATACAATTGACAGTTTTCCCGGCCGTAAGGGAGAGTCTGTTACAAAGCTACTCCTCATTTTTCAGCAAAACCTGAAAGAAACAAAACGACTACACCAAACAGGTATTGACTTACCTTTTAAACATCCACCCACCTCCCAGACTAATCCGCGGCCGCTTTTGCAACTTTTATGGCACTTAAACTTCTAAAGTGGTGATTCTCACCACAAACACGGCCTCCATGTTAAACCAAAGGCAGTGAATGAACTCGAGCGATCTCATTGGCTGATTCTGGGTGAAACGTCATTCCACCCAGAATCAGCCAATGAGATCGCTCGAGTTCATTCACTGCCTTTGGTTTAACATGGAGGCCGTGTTTGTGGTGAGAATCACCACTTTAGAAGTTTAAGTGCCATAAAAGTTGCAAAAGCGGCCGCGGATTAGTCTGGGAGGTGGGTGGATGTTTAAAAGGTAAGTCAATACCTGTTTGGTGTAGTCGTTTTGTTTCTTTCAGGTTTTGCTGAAAAATGAGGAGTAGCTTTGTAACAGACTCTCCCTTACGGCCGGGAAAACTGTCAATTGTATACCTGCATACCTGATCCTATTATATATATAGAGACTACTAGGTTTTACCAATTGCTTTATTCTTTGTTTTCCAGGGTTTCTTAGCGCTTTGGGGAGGATTTCTGGGCCCATAACACCCCTACAGGCCCTACTTCATGACTTGAGCTCAAGTCTCCTGGAGCAGATACCTGTGGCTGTATATATGAACCTGAGGAATGTACCCTGGCGGCACGTGGACCGTGTAACAGTATTGTTTTAAATCTATAGACATGTATATGTGCAATGTATACTATATACTATAAGCATATATAATAAAGATATATCTAATTATTTCGGCCATCTTCGAGCCTCGGGGCAGCAATGCAGGGAAGCCGCTTAATTCATTGCTGCCCAAACCAATGGTTTAAAAATCCTGTTATCACGACATAGATCATGGCGCATATCTACAATTCAGTAATTCTAATCAGTAGGCGCACAGGATAAGGGCAGCCGGAATTGCATCTTGCTATTACTGGCGATGATTTACGACCGGATTAAGTCTCGATCATGACATCTAATTTTTGACAGGTAATAACCGTGAAATATATGGCTAAAATGCTTTTAAGTGCAAGCTCCCAAGGCGCTACAGTTTTTTATAATTAATCCAGGTTGAAACTACTTTAAGTCAATCGAGAAATAATTTCCACAAGTAATCTCCACTCGGCAGCTTATGCTGATGAACTGTTCACCATCCTACTGTAGGGGAAAGCCGCGTGAGGTATTTCGATTCGCTTGCTCGCTGCACCTACATGTACCACTGAGATGAATGATACGACTAATAGGCGGTAGGTTGGGACTTTGCCAGTTCCGGTTTAGTGTGTCCTGCGTGGGCTCCGACTGTAGTGCCTGGCAGTTCAGGACTTCAGAAACATGAGGTAAATGGAAATTCCAAATCCACATTAGGGTGACTTATATCACTTGTTTGTATTTATGGAGCCATGGTGATATTCCAAAGCCTACACCCTATGCCCCATACTTAGATCAACAGTGTGACCCATAGGGGACCACTGAGCAGAGTCAGAAACCACATAGCTCAGGAGGCCCCGCTGCCATAGGTTTGAACACAAACAGGAAATCTGTTCGCCTTCTCTACATGTATATCAATATTTACTAAACTATGTTCACAGCGTCACTAGGTTAAAGATTTCTGAGTTTGTGAAACTAATTTTATCACAACATATAATTGATAATCTACCGAAAAAAGGTACTGATGAAACTGCGAACCTTGTTCAAATAGCTGTACGTTCAAATTATCCATAGTTAGGTGCCATATGTCACAATTTTGGCTCAGGTTATATTTTTGTGCTAACATATATCTTATAGGCTAAACAAATGGGACACCATTTTATCAAAAGCACATTCACTGGCCATTTGGATTTAAAGAATGACATTCGCTGTAACCCTTATGTTGCTGGTGGCTAATTGGGCCGATACAAAATGATGCAAAAACAAGAACAGTGACTGAAACCCTGGCACATGAGTACTAATCTAAGTGGTCAGCAAGAGCTATCCAATGAATAGCAATATGCCCGGGTTTAGATGTTTTTTTCCAAATCTTTTGTTTCTTGTGCTTCAGACGAGAGTAGCCTCAGTATTAGAAGGGTTAATGCCATCTCGCCATACATGATAATATATTGGAAGAGCTTTAGAAAAATAAGCTGGGAGTGCGATGTTTATACCAGTCATGGGGCATAAAGCTTAGACCAGTCCTGGAGCTCAATGTTTAGACCAGGCATGGAGCGCAATTTTAAGGTCTTACGACACTTTTAGAAATCTCATTTTAATTTTCCTGAAACTTTTCATGGGGACAGAACATAGCACAGTGATCTTCAAAACAACTTAAAATCATGGGGTCATCGACTTCGTTTTTTTTCACTGATTTTTGAAAAATTAATGCAATTTATGTCACAAACATCTCATTCTAGGAAATTGGTTTCTTTCTTTGCTAATTGTATCCCATCAGAGATAATGACACTGCTTAAAATACTGTTCTGCCTTGTTGAAATTATTTCTCTGCTGTTATTGGACAAAATCAAGGAATTCGAGAAACAAGTTTTTCATCCAAAATTGGTATAAGTCAGAATTGCCTAGTTTAATTTTCACCAATGTTTGTCTTCAGTATCTACACAGTTCTCTTATTAAGAAGGCATAAAGAAAATGATAGGTCATCGTGTTAGTTTTCTAACTGTGGCCCTATAAAGTGAACTGACAAAGAAGCTCTACAAGGAGGTACAATGAAATTGTACGCTGAGCGCCTTCACTATAATACGCGATAGCTTAATCAAGTACGGCACATTTTCAACTAAATACTCCATAAAGGACAATAACACCATACAAATATGGCACAAGTAATGTCTTAGGATATACTCAACTCTAAGACCCAGCAAACTGACAACCCCAAAAGTTGAGGTGTTTGCTTTTCAAGCTTATGTCTTGCCCACAGGAAGTGGTTGTCTGGGAGTGGCCATACCGCTAGGCTGAGAGTGTGGCTTCTTAACAGCTTGTCGTGTGCGTGCAGATTCACGTGAGATTACATTGACACATTTAAGTAGAATCCTTACCATAGAATTACTCTAGTCCACATTCAGATTGTACACTGATTGTAAATCATTGTTTGTTTGTATCTATATAGTTGTAAGAGGCAGAAAATGTTAAGTAGGGCAGATACCAACAATTGCAGTCACTTCCCAGTGTTGAAATCAGCCTGGGGGCTTTAGGTACTGACACAGGAAACCGTCGTTCGAACACGATTTTGTTGATTGTTATTGCCTTTGCACGAAGTAAATCAGCAATTCTGAGGAATTAACAGTCGATGAGTCGGGTAATGCTATTGACCAGGCTAGTACTGTCAATTCAAGGAACACTTTCCCTGATAGGTTTTAAAGTATGGTGTTGGGATTTTGGAATTCTTAAGGGAAGTCATTTGATACTAACTGTTCCCAGCTGTCATAAAGACAATGCAACCAAAATGAAGAGTTATATGACCCTGATGTTGAGGATATAAAATCGGATATCCAGAAATTTGGGGGCTTGGCCCTGTATGAGTATTTTAAAGCAATCTCATCCATATCATATGTAAAGTGTAATTCTATCTCTCTCCCTTTCTTAGCCATTTTATTGAACACCCTCTAAGAATTGTCCTATATCCGACAACTTGATGTAGCAGATCTAATCTTTGTGTACTTTCTCTCTTGTTGATCATGGACCTGTGTGGGGTCAAAGTTGAATACTCTGGGCACGGTGTCAAGTTTTGGTCCTCTTAGCTACTTAAATCCCTCTCTTTTGTAGATCAGTCCCAACACAAGATTTCTTAGTGTTTATGATGATTTTTTTGTAACCACAAAATGTGTAGTTGTTCCCTGTCCATCCTGGCTCAATTTTGAATAGCCATTGGTGTTTCCATATGTACTGGAGAAATAACAGTACTGAAATCCCAATGATGTTGCGCTTGTTAGCGATATAGCTCAACATACGCTTTTACATTTCTTTATAGACATATTAAAAATATTGAAAAGAGTACAGTAAGGAATTGTATTTTTGTAGGTGATTGGAACCTAGTGTAAACCAGGAACTACATACCATGAGCTACGTTGGAGGTTACAAAAGGGACACGCCATAAAGAAAAAATTGACACACCATAAGATAATAGCCAAATGGAGAAAAAACAATACAATTCTAGGGAAATACACGTGGTTCAAGAAATCACACAGAGAGGGAGGTGGATTAGATTTTTTTTCTTAATTTCGACCAACCTTTTATCAATAAGCACATATTCATAAAATGTGAACACTTACAGATCAGATGACCCCTACTTCATTATAACTTTTTATTTGTAGGATAGAGAGGGGCTGGGGTATATATAAAAGATAAACAATTCTTTGTTGAAAGATAAGGTGTTGTTAAATCAGATTACGAAAAAGAAATATATCAGTGTCTCTACATATGCACGTAAACCCTCAAAACCAGCCCTGAAAACGTATGACTAAAATGACACTGATTTGATGATAGGAATATACATTTTGCTCGGATGTACTTCATAAAAAAATTAAAGGCTTGAAATTTCATGATGCATCAAGAAAAATCAGAATGCCAATAGCAGGGAAACCACGTTAAAAAGGAAATTGAGGTTCTAGAGCGTGATACAAATTTAGATAATGACGACATATCCTTGTTCAACACGATTCAAGAGAAAATGACTTCGCAGTATGCAGACAATACCACACCACTTACTGCACCTGAAGAGAATGCGCTTAGATAGTGTATGCACGTTTTAGAAGAATAACATAATGTATTTGGTCTACAGATAAATGTAGAGAAAAGTAAGGTTTTCAGAATTGGGGCATGGAGAGGCAGCACGATATTTTTGCCAGGACTTGGATTTGCTATGGGTAAGCAAATTGTTATCATTGGTTATCCAATCTGATGTTGATAATATTGCAGTTTCGAGATATTAAAAATCTAATACAAATATACCGGTAAAATCCCCATTATCAAGAGTTTGCTTTTATCGAAAATAACCCATGTCCTACTGTCCCTCCCTACCCAACAACAATCATTAAAGGAAGAAGATAAGATGTTCAAAGGATTGTTCAAATCGATTCATATGGGGCAAAACACTCCGGAATTTCGCCAAGAAGAAGTTATAGAATCACGAATCATATTAGGGGCATTAGGTAACCCCAATGTAACTATTTAACTAAGGCCCAGCGATTGAAAATCTAAGTGTAAAGAGGCAATCTGTTCAGAAGCATACGCTATGCTCATTTGGTGGAATTCCAAAGTATGCCAAACAAAAAACTACTGGCCGTTTTAAAAGAGGAATAGAAGTAGTCGGTGATTTGTTGGTCCAACGATGACTCATGGGAAGCAGTGAGGAGATAAAGGAGAAATGGTGCATTACATCTGAGTAATTAAGATTTAGAAGAAGGGAAGGTATTTTTATGTCGCTTTCAACAGCTTAGGTCATAACGAGACGAGATAGAACCTTGGGACACCTGCGTACACACACTTAGGAATTTTAACCACTTTGCTATGTCAGATCGCTCAAAATTTATGAGAGACCATATAGATGTTACAGTCTTTATACAACAATGTGTGCCCTTTTTATTCTTATCCCAAATATTTCTGTAAAAGAATGTGTGCACTTCTGCAAAAGTATAACACAGGCTGGTAAAGCATACCATTTCAGATAAATGCTAAATGGGAAGAAAATGTGAATGACTGAATTATAATCACATCAAAACATTTTAGACTTGGTAATATGACAAACAAGAGTGCTTATTTGAAATAAATGCAGTTCAATAGTTCACATAATAGGTTAGTGACCCGGACCTAACTATATAAAATGGAAAACCAAGAATCTGAATTCTGAATCTCTTGTACATGCATAACGTTATTATTTCTCGACCTTTCAACTATGGAGTAATGTTGAAAAATGGGCGAAAACATATATTCAAGCTTATTGAAGATCTACGGCTGAGAAAATGTGTTTAGCAATCCCAGATCATTCAAGATAAATTCTATTATTCTGTACTCAAACTCAATAATATACATGAATAGACGAGTTGGTAAATAGTTGCATGTTAACACCATTTATATCAGGCTGATGAATACAAAGCTAATCTCAATATGACAGTGCACCAATTTGCAGTAGAGAGAATATGAAGTAATACTCTTTGAGACACTTTGAAAACTAAGATTGAAAGTTTTCTTTATACTTGCTGTCATGATTCATATATTGGCATATCATCTGTACTTATTGCAGTTAAACATTATATTTGCATGATTGATGATTATGTGGTTACCTGTCGTTCAAACAATATATACATATATATATATATATATATATATATATATATATATATATATATATATATATATATATATATATATATATATATATATATATACATATATAAATAAAGTGATGCTTACCTCTTTGCACTCTTTGCTGGTGCATGGGTGTGGAACGTAAAGATCCGTATAGAATGCATAAAGTGTCGAGTTGTTTTGCGTGGAATACTGCAATAAAAAGAAGTATAGTTTATTGATATGTCTTTGATTATTAAAGTTCGAATAATGTGACATATTTATCACCTTTAAGGTCTTTTTTAAAGATTTTTTCACCGAAGACGTCATGGTGAATACTCTATTCGTGGATGGAAAGAGAAGTAATCCTGTATTCGTGAGTGATCTTATGAATCGGCAAGCAAGACACAAAATCACTCACTCGTGCAAGATACCTTCTCTTTTCATCGACTCGTAAAGGAACCTCTATATATTTCAATTATTCATTATTAAATTTCCACATCGCCGGGCAGCTTTCATTTCTCGATAACATTAACGTAAGATATATTATTGAGTGGTCCGACCTGTATCTAAGGCCAATTTCTCAGGTCTTAGTTACCGATAGTACATCTTTTGCGCATAAGATATAGGGATGATTTAATAGGTAAACTCATTGTCAGTACCACTTTTATTGAATTCTGCCAAAAAGTCATATTTCACAAACTTTAACCATCTTTGTCTCGAAAACTAACATGATGACTTCTTCTTGTTAAGGGTATTATATAGATAGTTAAGACAAATTCTGGTGAAAATTGAAGTCAGCAACTCTGACTTATACCTGTTATATATTGTATATAACTTGATTTACCATTTCTAAACAGGCTGCCTGGCACTGCGCACGGGTGATGGTTGGCTCGTACTTCAGCTTGTCGAGGTTCCTGACACTGCCCATAGAGGACGCCCCGCATACTCCACTCCAGACAACAATGCCCAACACCAAACACGCCAACAACACCATCTGAAAATTCAAAATAAAAATGATTGGTAAAGAATTCAATGCATCAGTGTGTCTGTAATTAATGAACCTTAAGAAAGAGGGTATGGGTTAAATGAATTATTATACCTATCTTAGATATGTTGGGTAGACACCTTGGAATAATAAAAAAATCAACCATAGGCAATTTAGATAATGTTCCACACCACGATATGAACTCAACAGTTGATAGGTAAATCTTTACCTATGTATCAATATGTCGATTGTTTATAGTACCACTCCCAATAAATAATGAGAAAATACAGAGAGGAACATGAAACCATGCGTCGTACTAGATGTTGGAATTTAGAAAACAAAAGGATGCACTTATTACTGGTGCAGTAGATTTATATGAACTACTATGTTCTGTTCAAATGAAGACACTATAGTGGCCACCAAAAAAACAATACATTTTAATACAAGGTATGATCAATATTCAAATGTGCTTACATGTACCACAAGGTAGAACAATTCAAATTGAGCGACACTCTTCTACTTATACTCACAACACATCTCATCTCACCATTTCAGATCACTGACGGATATATGTCTAGGTATCATTCATATACGTATTCCAATAAAAAAGGTGGGAAGTGTTAAACGGTGGATTGTGGAGGCATATCAAACTATATGTGAGTGGTGAAGACGACAGATAAGAAGAACTCAGAACTCAGAACATACTACCAAGAAACCACCAAGAATACCAGAGATGACAGGGTGATAACTGTGTATGGTTCAGTCCCAAACACACTAAATACTGTATAATGTAATTCGCGAACGGAAGTGCCTGTTTGGCGCCACCTATGTGGATGGCATGACTGGTGACCAACTTCTTTTTTTATTTTAGATACTCAAAAGAGACCTGATCATGACAATGAAATCCTATGCAAGGTTTGATGAGATCCTGAATTCTGGGGCATTTTTATATGGACTTCTGAATTTTAGACGTGGAAAATTGCATATTTAGTACCACTTTGGCGCCACCTATATGGACGGGATGACAGGTGACCCCCGTTTGTTATTTAAGATCTTCAAAAGGGAACTGACAATGATATCTTACGAAAATCTAATGGATTTCTGAATGTCGGGGTTTATCTTAAATGAATTTATATTCCACTGTTACTGTATAACTGGTTGATTTGGCGTGTACTTAAGTTGGCGTTTTTTTTTCAAAAAAGTATTTTCCCTGTATTTATTTTGGCGCCTGGAGCAGTCAGAACAACGTTATCTTCATGTAGACTTATTTTTATGCGATCTTTAATTTGGCGTTGGTGGGCATTCGCCAAAAAACGCCAAATTAAAAACCACGCCAAATTAACCAGTTATACAGTACCTTGTCGGATACCGTACAATAACCTTTCGAAAAAATCTTTCTCAACGGAGTTTTAAAGTTTGGACTACATCAAACCAGAAAGGATTGGTAGGCGTTTTTAAAATCTGTTGCAAATCATCAGCTCCAAACTTAAAACACATTTCCAAGCCAATTTTTTCAGGAAAATCTCACCATCTAGCCAAACATGTGACCAATCTCTTAGGCCAACTTAGTTTAAGGTTGGCGTCAAATAAGAAAAAAATGTGTTGCTTTAGGCCTGTCTCCAATATCAGATTCTAGAATATATTTTCATATTTTGGTGGCCTATTTAGCCATAAGAAACTGCTTGTGTTAGTTTCAAGATATTGGATACACACAGTGCTAGAGCTTGGGAGAGGGAGAGGAGCATGTGGGTTAATTTACATAACAGGATAGATGTGACTAACACAACCTTCTCGAAACGGGTAAGGTTGCAATGAATCACCAAAAAATAGGTATAAAGGACAATGTCCTTTACCTCATGCTCAATGTGTAACATGCCGGAAATTGATAAAAAAAATATTTGAAAAGGAAAAAAGATAGCCCTTGTGGGCATAAGCTGTCGCAACACATGATTAGTGTTTGTGTCACAGTGAAGTTGATTGGTGTATTTGTCTACAAAATGATACATTATCACATCTTGTACGCAGAATGGCGCCAAACCTCACGCTTCAGCTGAGGTGAACGTTCGGTTGGCATCGATTTTTAAATGACTTCTTTTTAAATGAAATTTTAAAGGTCATTAACGCTGGTTTCCCCAATGCTGTTAGGTTGGCATATTTACTGAAGTTCCGAAGGTTTCCTTTTAAGTCGATGTTTTCCGATATGAAATATGCTCTCTTTTAACCTCTCTTTCTCTCTTTCCTACCATTTGTGCCTCTGTCAGTTCTGGTGCATTCTGCTTTTTGATCTGCCTTTTATCCTATCCTTTTCTGTCATTATCTCATGGAGCCCAGGCTTAGATCTGATCTTTTCCCTGTTTTTCTGCTTTTCTCAGTGATGGACAACGGCATGTTTCCCTCTTGAAATTCTGAACGATTGTGATTTTGAGTGCCTTTTTTAAGATTGACCTCATCAATATTCACAATGCATAAGTATCCACGAATCCAGACAATAGAAAGCCATTAAATAAGGAAGGGCAGAGCGTTGGCTAACTGTAAACAATTTGATCAGTTGTAGTAACAGCTGCAGGTAAACCAGTCCCATAGGACAGATCAACTCATATGTTTATTGCTATATGGGAAGTCGCATCATTCTTGTAATTAGTAACAATGTAGCCATGATTGCTATGTGTATCAGTAAATAGGAAGCATCCCACACACCTAACATCCCTATCCTGTTAACGTGTTATGAGTCAAACCTTTCCTGTCTAAACTTATACCTTTCCAAAGCAGTCCAACAGGACCTCACTATGGTGAAAAGCAGGTGCAAAATAACATTTAGTCTGTTTATAGTACCACTCCAAATAAATAATGAGAAAATACAGAGAGGAACATGAAACCATGCGTCGTACCAGTTGTTGGAATTTAGAAAACAAAAGGATGCACCTTACTTGTATATATTTTAGTTAAAAGCTGGTGCAGTTGATTTATATGAACTACATGTACTATGTTCTGTTCAAATGAAAAAACTATAGTGGCCACCAAAGAAACAATACATTTTAATACAAGGTATGATCAATATCCAACTGTGCTTACCACAAGGTACAACAATTCAAATTGAGCGACACTCTTCTACTTATACTCACAACACATCTCATTTCACCATTTCAGCTCACTGGCGGATATATGTCTAGGTATCAAGATCATTGGAACGTACAAATACCCTTTATACGAACTGATCGAGCAAACCTGCCTCGACGTGTGTTCCTCGCGACATTTGTTCTAACGTCACCGAGTACAATAATAGCACACATGCTCACTGTCAATAGTGTTGACGTATCAAGACACTTTTATACTCATTGAATACCTATCTTCCTATGCGCGAAGGACGTGTGACGGGCATGTGTATAAGACAGGCACCTGTCTTCCTACGCAGGACTTGCCGCTCACCTCTCAGCCTGCTTACATAACCCCTCCTACGCCGATACTCTCTGGACTTGCTAGTTCCTCTTACTATCCTCATAGAGCAAAGAGTAGCAATCATTGCATATACAAGTGTATGATGCTAATGATCATAGTAGCAGACAATATGCCTTTCGCTTTTATAAAGCAATAGCACGTATATGAGACTTCTAACTGGTCCTATTACACAGTAGGGGATAACGATGTTTATCATTCATATACGTATTCCAATAAAAAAGGTGGGAAGTGTTAAACGGTGGATTGTGGAGGCATATCAAACTATATGTGAGTGGTGAAGACGACAGATAAGAAGAACTCAGAACTCAGAACATACTACCAAGAAACCACCAAGAATACCAGAGATGACAGGGTGATAACTGTGTATGGTTCAGTCCCAAACACACCAAATACTGTATAATGCAATTCGCGAACGGAAGTGCCTGTTTGGCGCCACCTATGTGGATGGCATGACTGGTGACCAACTTCTTTTTTATTTTAGATACTCAAAAGAGACCTGATCATGACAATGAAATCCTATGCAAGGTTTGATGAGATCCTGAATTCTGGGGCATTTTTATATGGACTTCTGAATTTTAGACGTGGAAAATTGCATATTTAGTACCACTTTGGCGCCACCTATATGGACGGGATGACAGGTGACCCCCGTTTGTTATTTAAGATCTTCAAAAGGGAACTGACAATGATATCTTACGAAAATCTAATGGATTTCTGAATGTCGGGGTTTATCTTAAATGAATTTATATTCCACTGTTACTGTATAACTGGTTGATTTGGCGTGTACTTAAGTTGGCGTTTTTTTTCAAAAAAGTATTTTCCCTGTATTTATTTTGGCGCCTGGAGCAGTCAGAACAACGTTATCTTCATGTAGACTTATTTTTATGCGATCTTTAATTTGGCGTTGGTTGGCATTCGCCAAAAAACGCCAAATTAAAAACCACGCCAAATTAACCAGTTATACAGTACCTTGTCGGATACCGTACAATAACCTTTCGAAAAAATCTTTCTCAACGGAGTTTTAAAGTTTGGACTACATCAAACCAGAAAGGATTGGTAGGCGTTTTTAAAATCTGTTGCAAATCATCAGCTCCAAACTTAAAACACATTTCCAAGCCAATTTTTTCAGGAAAATCTCACCATCTAGCCAAACATGTGACCAATCTCTTAGGCCAACTTAGTTTAAGGTTGGCGTCAAATAAGAAAAAAATGTGTTGCTTTAGGCCTGTCTCCAATATCAGATTCTAGAATATATTTTCATATTTTGGTGGCCTATTTAGCCATAAGAAACTGCTTGTGTTAGTTTCAAGATATTGGATACACACAGTGCTAGAGCTTGGGAGAGGGAGAGGAGCATGTGGGTTAATTTACATAACAGGATAGATGTGACTAACACAACCTTCTCGAAACGGGTAAGGTTGCAATGAATCACCAAAAAATAGGTATAAAGGACAATGTCCTTTACCTCATGCTCAATGTGTAACATGCCGGAAATTGATAAAAAAAATATTTGAAAAGGAAAAAAGATAGCCCTTGTGGGCATAAGCTGTCGCAACACATGATTAGTGTTTGTGTCACAGTGAAGTTGATTGGTGTATTTGTCTACAAAATGATACATTATCACATCTTGTACGCAGAATGGCGCCAAACCTCACGCTTCAGCTGAGGTGAACGTTCGGTTGGCATCGATTTTTAAATGACTTCTTTTTAAATGAAATTTTAAAGGTCATTAACGCTGGTTTCCCCAATCCTGTTAGGTTGGCATATTTACTGAAGTTCTGAAGGTTTCCTTTTAAGTCGATGTTTTCCGATATGAAATATGCTCTCTTTTAACCTCTCTTTCTCTCTTTCCTTCCATTTGTGCCTCTGTCAGTTCTGGTGCATTCTGCTTTTTGATCTGCCTTTTATCCTATCCTTCTCTGTCATTATCTCATGGAGCCCAGGCTTAGATCTGATCTTTTCCCTGTTTTTCTGCTTTTCTCAGTGATGGACAACGGCATGTTTCCCTCTTGAAATTCTGAACGATTGTGATTTTGAGTGCCTTTTTTAAGATTGACCTCATCAATATTCACAATGCGTAAGTATCCACGAATCCAGACAATAAAAAGCCACTAAATAAGGAAGGGCAGAGCGTTGGCTAACTGTAAACAATTGGATCAGTTGTAGTAACAGCTGCAGGTAAACCAGTCCCACAGGACAGATCAACTCATATGTTTATTGCTATATGGGAAGTCGCATCATTCTTGTAATTAGTAACAATGTAGCCATGATTGCTATGTGTATCAGTAAATAGGAAGCATCCCAGACACCTAACATCCCTATCCTGTTAACGTGTTATGAGTCAAAACTTTCCTGTCTATACTTATACCTTTCCAAAGCAGTCCAACAGGACCTCACTATGGTGAAAAGCAGGTGCAAAATAAAATTTAGTCTGTTTATAGTACCACTCCAAATAAATAATGAGAAAATACAGAGAGGAACATGAAACCATGCGTCGTACTAGTTGTTGGAATTTAGAAAACAAAATGATGCACCTTACTTGTATATATGTTTAGTTAAAAGCTGGTCCAGTAGATTTTCATGAACTATTATGTTCTGTTCAAATGAAGACACTATAGTGGCCACCAGAAAAACAATACATTTTAATACAAGGTATGATCAATATTCAAATGTGTTTACATGTACCACAAGGTAGAACGATTCAAATTGAGCGACACTCTTCCAATTATACTTACAACACATCTCATCTCAGCATTTCAGATCACTGACGGATATATGTCTAGGTATCAAGATCATTGGAACGTACAGATACCCTTTATACGAACTGATCGCGCTAACCTGCCTCGACGTGTGTTCCTCGCGACATTTGCTCTAACGTCACCGAGTACAATAATAGCACACATGCTCACTGTCAATAGTGTTGACGTATCAAGACACTTTTATACTCATTGAATACCTATCTTTCTATGCGCGAAGGAAGTGTGACGGGCATGTGTATAAGACAGGCACCTGTCTTCCTACGCAGGACCTGCCGCTCACCTCTCAGCCTGCTTACATAACCCCTCCTACGCCGATACTCTCTGGACTTACTAGTTCCTCTTACTATCCTCATAGAGCAAAGAGTAGCAAGCATTGCATATAAAAGTGTATGATGCTAATGATCATAGTAAGCAGACAATACGCCTTTCGCTTTTATAAAGCAATAGCACGTATATGAGACTTCTAACTGGTCCCATTACACAGTAGGGGATAACGATGTTGATCATTCATATACGTATTCCAATAAAAAAGGTGGGAAGTGTTAACCGGTGGATTGTGGAGGCATGTCAAACTATATGTAAGTGTTGAAGACGACAGATAAGAAGAACTCAGAACATACTACCCAGAAACCACCAAGAATACCAGAGATGACAGGGTGATAACTGTGTATGGTTCAGTCCCAAACACACCAAATACTGTATAATGTAATTCGCGAACGGAAGTGCCTGTTTGGCGCCACCTATGTGGATGGCATGACTGGTGACCAAATTCTTTTTTATTTTATATACTTAAAGGGGACCTGATCATGACAATGAAATCCTATGCAAGGTTTCATGAGATCCTGAATTCTGGGGTATTTTCAAATGGACTTCAATTTTAGACGTGGAATTTGCATATTTAGTACCACTTTGGCGCCACCTATATGGACGGGATGACTGGTGACCCCCGTTTGTTATTTAAGATCTTCAAAAGGGAACTGACAATGATAGCTTACGAAAATCTAATGGATTTCTGAATACCGGGTTTATCTTAAATGAATTTATATTCCACTGTTACCTTGTCGGATACCGAACAATGCCTTTCGAAAAAATCTTTCTCAACGCAGTTTTAAAGTTTGGACTACATCAAACCAGGTAGGCGTTTTTAAAATCTGTTGCAAATTATCAGCTCCAAACTTAAAAAAACATTTCCAAGCCAATTTTTTCAGGAAAATCTCACCATCTAGCCAAACATGTGACCAATCTTTTAGGCCAACTTAGTTTAAGGTTGGCGTCAAATAAGAAAATAAAAATGTGTTGCTTTAGGCCTGTCTCCAATATCAGATTCTAGAATATATTTTCATATTTTGGTGGCCTATTTAGCCATAAGAAATTGCTGGTGTTAGTTTCAAGATATTGGATACATACAGTGCTAGAGCTTGGGAGAGGGAGAGGAGCATGTGGGTTAATTTACATAACAGGATAGGTGTGACTAACACAACCTTCTCGAAACGGGTAAGGTTGCAATGAATCACTAAAAAATAGGTATAACGGACATACCTCACGCTCAATGTGTAACATGCCGGAAATTGTTAAAAAAAAAATTTAAAAAGGAAAAAAGATAGCCCTTGTGGGCATAAGCTGTCGCAACACATGATTAGTGTTTGTGTCACAGTGAAGTTGATTGGTGTATTTGTCTACAAAATGATAAATTATCACATCTTGTACGCAGAATGGCGCCAAACCTCACGCTTCAGCTGAGGTGAACGTTCGGTTGGCATCGATTTTTAAATGACTTCTTTTTAAATGAAATTTAAAAGGTCATTAACGCTGGTTTCCTCAATCCTGTTAGGTTGGCATATTTACTGAAGTTCCGAAGGTTTCCTATTTAGTCGATGTTTTCCGATATGATGATAAATCATACACTTTTCCTAGGTGGTAGCTCGTTGGCAAAGTTCCTAGTGTCGTCTCGTGAAACGAAATACAAATGGGGTGCTTTGTGAGAGGGCTTAGGGCTTACAATCTTAAGGCCTGCTTTCATCAAATATGGAGTATGAGACACCGTATTACGTCCTTACCGTATCTTAATGAGCTCGTTAAGTTCAGTGTCGTAATCGCCCTGAGGGAACTTTGGTTGCTCAAAGAGGCAAGGTTGTCCTTTGCGATACATCGAGTGGCTTTGAGGTTATCGCTCGTTAGACCAAACACTCAATTTGGAATATCGTTTTTCGTCACATTGTGTGCCATATTGTGGCTAATTCGTGACTAGCCCGTTGTAAGTAGTTGAGGAAACCGGAGTACCCGGCGAAAACCACCGCCTAACTTCAAGTCACCGGCAATTAGCAAACACTCAAGCGCGAGCAAATACGGTAACAGAGGCAAACAAATTGAGGGGCGTCGCCCTGATGTGGTGTACGTCTATAGGGGGTGAATCTCCGGTCACAACAACCGTACATGATCGGCTTCAGTGTTATGGGTGCAGTATCATTAATATACTTTCACATGTCGGCCCCTGGGTCCTTTGATTAGGACACGGTAGACGAATTATCTGAGATGATTGATAGAACGGATGCAGGCTCACTGATGGTTGTCTGCAGGAACGTCAACGGCGACGTACGATTACTCAGGGCAGGGGGGGGGGGGGGGGTCATGGTCATCCAGGAAACCCAATGGGGTAACAACGTTATGAACTTCTTCAAATAATTATCTCTATTCCCTAGCAACCTGCTCAAGGGAACTACATGACCCCTAAATACCTTGGGTCCTGCACTGACAGTCTAGATGTCTAACGTGTTGTCACTGACTGCTTCCTGCCTCTCACCACTGTAACCCGACCTGTTAGCAGACTGGCCTAAGGTGAGATCATTGAATGCTTCCTGCCTCACACCACTGTGGCATGCCCTAATGGCGCAGTAGCATAATGTGTTGCACCTGACTCTTCGCTCCCTCACACCACTAATGGCTCTCCCCTGGTGGTCAAGTGGCATGGCCTGAGGCTACGAAGTCCTGAATGTGATGAACAACTACTTTCCCTTGAGTAGGAGTTAATTTTTTTATCATGCTTTCTAGCAAAGCTGCTTCTTGAACTGAGTTTTAGGCATAGTAGGCCGGACTTTAAATAAATCACCTTTCCCAGTTAGCATGTGGAGTAAGAGGAGGTTTAAGTTTATTCTGTAGTACACACATTTTCTTTTCCAACAGCTTCTTTTCTTCTCTTCATGCTCTCTTTTAACCTCTCTTTCTCACCATTTGTGCCTCTGTCAGTTCTGGTGCACTCTGCTTTTTGATCTGCCTTTTTATCCTATCCTTCTCTGTCGTTCTCTCATGGAGCCCAGGGTTAGATCTGATCTTTTTCCAGTTTTTCTGCTTTTCTCAGTGATGGACAACGGCATGTTTCCCTCTTGAAATTCTGAACGATTGTGATTTTGAGTGCCTTTTTTAAGATTGACCTCATCAATATTCACAATGCGTAAGTATCCACGAATCCAGACAATAGACAGCCACTAAATAAGGAAGGGCAGAGCGTTGGCTAACTGTAAACAATTTGATCAGTTGCAGTAACAGCTGCAGGTAAACCAGTCCAACAGGACAGATCAACTCATATGTTTATTGCTATATGGGAAGTCGCATCATTCTTGTAATTAGTAACAATGTAGCCATGATTGCTATGTGTATCAGTAAACAGGAAGCATCCCAGACACCTACATGTAACATCCCTATCCTGTTAACGTGTTATGAGACAAACCTTTCCTGTCTATACTTATACCTTTCCAAAGCAGTCCAACAGGACCTCACTATGGTGAAAAGCAGGTGCAAAATAAAATTTAGTCTGATTTGAATACACTTTTTAAGGTCTTCTTGTAATAAATATTCATTTTTACATTCAATTCTTAAATTCATTTGTCACTATATACTATGGAATCACCCACATCTCTCTCTCTCTTTCTCTCTCTCTCTATATATACACACACATATATATGTATCTATATATATTTGTACCACAGTTGCTTGCCTTCCACCAATCAGAGGCCTCGAAAAGTGTAGGGTTATAGGACTTGTAGCATGGCCTGCTCCCTCCAGCCAATCACAGGCCTCGAAAAGTGTGTTCTTATTTCCTGAAGAACACGGTTAGCTGTCTTTGTCTCACCCACAAAGAGATGTTCACTGACCACAGAGGCTCTGCCCTCTGTAGGAGTGGAGCCCCTGTGGTCAGTGGACACCTACCTGTGGGTGAAACAAAAGCAGGTGAACCGTGGTCATTCGGGAAAGCACACTTGCGGAGATACCTTATATATATATATATATATATATATATATATATACATATATATATATATATATATATACATATATATATATATATATATATATATATATATATATATATATATATATATATATATATACATATATATATATATATACATATATATATATATATATATATATATATATATATATATATATATATATATATAGAGAGAGAGAGAGAGAGAGAGAGAGAGAGAGAGAGAGAGAGAGAGAGAGAGAGACCATTATTCTGCACTGAAAACCTACCTTTTAAATCTGTGCGTCTCTGATGTGATAAGACACTACAGGGAAGGCCGTAGAGCAGGGTATTCTGTTGGATATTTACAAAAGCCGAAATAAAGACATCTAAACATGAATCTACCATGAGGTATGATGTCTACCCCCACACACTGCTCACCCGAATATCCTAACTTCTCCATTGCCAAAGCGCTAAACTATGTGTCCTATTAACGTCAGATAATCGAGAGGAATCTGCATGCCTTCCCATCCCTTATCCTTCACTATTCCTTTCCTGTACTTCCTGTGTTCTGGAGCCTACCTTCTCTCGGCCTGAGATTGCCTGAAGGAAGCTGGCCATGCTACAAGTCAGAAAGAACTTCTCGGGACGTGTGTTATGGGGGACCACCCTCGGTTCCCCACTCATGCTGCGCACTCGTGCGGAAACTTGGGTTTTCCCCCTTATACCATGGGCGGGTGCCATCAGCCAATCAGAAGCCTCGAAAGTGAGTGGTTATTTCACATAACCTGCTCAAGTCTTGTGGTCTGGGCTTGTGGTCAGCAGTTAAACCATGAGCTGCACAAACAAGTGATTCCCTTTGTTCTCCTCAGAAACAAATGGGCAACCACTGTTGACAACTGCTGTCCACTGGATAGAACATAAAGGGGTCAACTAAAAAGGTAAAATGGAACAATGAAAAGGAAAAATAACAGAGAAAATATTAATTCATTTTCTTGATTCTCATTATACATGCTCAATGTTTTCAAATGCACAGGAGTCAGTAATTTAGCAGGTTTTACTGTTATATCATTTACTTGGGGTAAAGTTCAGGGCACATTCAAGCCTTCAAATATAATTGCAGTTATAATAGTAGCAATATTCTATAGCTGAATGCTTTATGAGTGTAGGTAATATGAAGTTAATGATTAAGAAAACTTTGCTACATTTGGTTTATACACTTAGAGATGTAGAGATATCAAACTATCAAATCATCCAGAACATTATTAACTTTATTCCACCTGGTAGTTAAGTTCAACTACATATTTGATTTTTTTATGAAAGAGAGTTGTGCTAATTCAAATTTGGCCACTCAAATGTTATGCAAATAAGTCATAAAAATGAAATTCTTGCAAGAGATTTTAATTGGTTTTTTTATGAACGGGCAGATGGATTGTGAATTCATCTTAGCTGACTGATTGACTTTTCACTTATAAAGAGTGAATGTGGGAATAGAGGCTTATCAAGATTTTCCTCCATTGACTTTCAGGCGAGATTTAGGTATTACACATGCAGGTGCATGTACAAAACAGGGGCAGTAGTTGGAAACCATTACTAACTTGTAGGGAAGGGGATTTATATTGTCTAACAAATAAGTAATGTACTCACTTAGGTATCCCACTAGTTGGATGAGAGTCATGGGGCCATACTTCCTAAAGTTCATCATCTCCAATAACCAGTGCTACTCAT
>OZ012694.1:42425330-42483521 GCA_963942565.1 Maea johnstoni | reverse complement strand
CATTGTGTTTCCAACGTAAGCTTTGCATTAACCAAGTCTACACAGACCACTATGTTGCTTTATCTATGTAGGGAACCGCACACGACCATTTGTAATGTGGACTGGACAGAGAACCTATCTGCTTCACTACTAGTAGATGTCCGAAAAACGGTCATACACTGTGCAACACCAGTGCGTCCCTATGCATCTTTCCTTAAGTAGGTAAAATGTTGGACGACTGCCAATATCTACATATACATTGTAGGTGGTCTTCTTCACCAACATAAAACAATGGTATATATATATATATATATATATATATATATATATATATATATATATATATATATATATATATATATATACATATATATATATATATATATCAAATATATATATATATATATATATATATATATATATATAAATATATATATATATATATATATATATATATATAAATACATGTGTATATATATATATATACTAGAAAAGTACCCGTCCTGCGGACGGAAACCATGAAATATCTTATAACGACAGACATATCAGAGCACCCAGATATCTCTGACACCACACATTTAGGGTCACCTAACCTATGTATCAATAATTCAAGAGGAAACAGATATACCATCGACAAATAAGATCAAGGTCTATCATACCAGCTGTAATAAAGAATATAGTGCTGTGTATGTTCATGATATCATTGATATATCTAATTATAATCATTTCCACTCAAAACTATTTTCAAAGTGAAAGTATGGCGTAACATATGTCATTTGTACATCTACCTGTCTGTCTGTCCGAATGTCCCTCTCCCCCCTCATTGTATCTCTCTCTCTCTCTCTCTCTCTCTCTCTGTATCTCTCCCTCCCCCCCGTATCTCTCTCGCTGTATCACTCTCTCATTGTATCTCTCTCCCCCCTCTCTCGCTCTTAGCTCTCTCTCGTTGTATCTCTCTCTCTGTATCGATCTCCCTGCCCCTCACTCTCGCTCGTATCTCTCTCTCGTTGTATCTCTCTCTCTCTCGCTCTCATTGTATCCCTCTCTCTGTATCTCTCTCCCTCCCCCTCTCTCTCTTTGTATCTCTCTCCCTCCCTTCTCTCTCGCTCTCTGTCTCTCCCTCCCCTCTCTCTCGTTCTCTGTATCGCTATCTGTCTCTCCCTCGTCACACCTGAACACACGTTCCTTAGTTCTTCTGCAGTATATGCACTGAGCACTTGCTATTTTGAGTCTCAGGTGCCACCACCCGGAGTGGCACACATCCTCTTTACAGCAGAAGGGCTGAGAGATGGTTACAAATTATCATCTATTTCACATTGATACTTGTTTTCGATCTATCGAGTTTGCTATTTTTTTTATTGAAATACCTACATAAAAAGTTTTTTTTAACTTTTTAACAGCTGCAATTTAAAATGTTTATTTCAAACTGACCTTTCATTTTCTTTAAACTGGGAAAGTGCAATGGTTAATACAAAATACTGTTTTAAATTACATGTAAACCCACCATATATTGAGGCAATATCACCTTATCATTTCACCATCTTCAATGAAATCCAAATTATCCATCTATCCCCGAATATCCTGTTTTTATCTCATCCTCCTAAGATTCTCCTCTTCCTTATCAATGGCGAAGAGAACAGTCAAAGTTAAACTGCCGTCTGTATGTCCTAGACGTCAATCAAACCCTGTCCTGTTTGTTCCACTTAAGCCTTATGTTCTCGTTGCGTCGGGCTCGACCCCTTCGCAAATAAAACCGCAGGTACACCAGTGGGTTTTGTGGTTAGGGCCTCATTATTCGCAGCTATTTAGGGGTGGCTTGCCTATTAACTTCATTTCAACCTGATCAGGTGCACATGTTCTCCTCACCGGACCTCCCGGGGAGATATGCAGTTCTAAAAATCATCATCAAAAGCACCTTTTTGTTTAACTTTTTGAATTTTGTTTACGTTAAAAACCATGTAGACACACTCGGATATCCGTAAGACCACACATTGAGGGCCACCTAACCCTAACCTATGTATCAATAATTCAAGAAACTTGGCATATAGATATACCATTTCATAAATAAGATCATGGGTTATTAAACCGACTGTAATAAAAGATGGGACATTTATGATTTCACTGATACATATAATCTTAATCATTTCTACTCAAAACTATTTTCAAAGTTAGAGTATGGCGTAATATATCATCTCTCTCTCTCTCTCTCTCTCTCTCTCTCTCTCTGTATACATAAATATATATATATATATATGTATATATATATATATATATATATATATATATATATATATATATATATATATATATATATATATATATATATGTATATATGAATATGTACTTGTATTTGATCCATCGATTTTTATAAAAATGTTTATCGAAGTTGCTATATAAAAAGGGTTTATAACATTTTAGTGGCTGTATTTTAGAACTTTTTTCAAACTGACCTTTCATTTTCCGAAAAGTGTGGTAACGGCTTGAGGTAGTTCTAAGTTTATAAAGACATTAAATTTCGTCACAATTTTCAAGTTCTTTTCATAATGATCATTTTCAAATGGTTACTATTTGAGCCCGCGTAGCCTATATACTGGTTGTCTGAAAAGAAAGAATTTGAACTATGGAAAAGTCCCGATTTTTCTTAAGCTCAAATATGCATGTTACTCATGCGCCACCGTAGTATGCTGCACTGTCTGGGTTTGTTCGACGAATCTCTGTCGAAGCACTCTGCCCTTGTTTGTGTTTTGCCCCATGGGATTTGTCCCTAATCGCCCATGCAGGCAATGTCCAGGGTCTCCATGGCGCCTCAACCCGTTCTGTACATGCTCTTGATTTAATCACCCGGGTAGGCTTAACGCTACTACAGTCAGCGCACTTCTGCCACCGTACAACCAACAAAGTTCGTGCAGTGTAACCCCACTTTGGAAGCAGAAGTTTGATATCGGTAGTACCATCTATCGCCGGGTGGTCATACCAAACCCGGCCGCGTTCGAGATTGAGAAATCAGCATCAAAAGCACCTTTTTGTAAATCATTTTGAAATTTGTTTACGCTAAGAACCATCTAGATACACTCGTCCACCAAACTGCCAACTCAGAATTAGGCAAACAGGCGCGGCAACGGAGATCATGCGTTGCAAAGGATTGGGCCTCCTCTCTTATAATATAGATATATACATATATATATATATATATATATATATATATACTTACATATATATATATATATATATATATATATATATATATACATATATATATAGATACATATATACATATATATACATATATATATATATGGGCTCGATCAAGCTGTTACGGAATCACACTTTTGCTGTTCAAGCTTAGATATCTTTTTAATGGAAAAAGTTAGGAGATCATGCTTTATATGGTTGTGTAGGGCTTTGAAAGTTCTTTTAAATGGACCAAGTTCCAACTTCCCAAGAAAATGATTTTTTGGTAAAAAAGTGAAAAAGCATGCCTGTTACGGAATCACTCAAAATTACCATCTGTTTTCTACCACTTTAATCAAATACCACTTTCATGCTGTTCCTGCCACTTTTTTCCAAAAGTTTCTTTATCATGTGGTAGGTAAATTTGTTTTGCACAGATTCCACCACAAAGTTAGGAGTTGAATAAGTTAAAGTGAACTTTATTCAAGAAACTTTGACAGATGGTCTTGTTACGGAATCACATTTACCATTTGTTACGGAATCACATTTTCTGTAAGAATCAATATCTTTCATTAAAAGAGTGCACTATGGTGAAATTTTCTGCTCTAATAAAAAGTTAAGTTAGTGTACTGATATAAAGACATAAATTTTTACTGAAGGGAGCTCTTAATTAGGAATTACATGGCAGCAGAGAGTGGGTTTTATATGTCTCTGATGGTAGGTAACAGATGACAATGTCTAATGTTAGTGGGACCATTTCCCCACAAGAGCAATTGTTAGACAATTAACTTATATAAGCTGTAATTGATTTAACATTGAATCTTCTTATAAATAGATCATTAATCTGAAAAGTCTTTGAAAAACATGATGTTACCTTCTGCATTCTCAGAGGTAGATTACACTCACTACCTGGTCAGTTTTATATCACTTCCTGCACACATCAAGGATGTTGGTATACCCCAGACAATGTGGAGTCTGTTTTTCCTCTGGACACTGTCCCCTCTGATTAACACCCCTTATTGTTTAGTCTGGGGAAGGAGGATATGATTCGGGGGAAATTGCATCTACCCTAATTAACTGAATGGGTGGCTTCAGGATTAGGGATGTATAGGTGAATGGAGACATTGCATTTGCAGACAGGATGGAGGTGTCAGTCAAGGTACACATCTGTACACTTAATAACAATTGATATCAAACTAGCTGAGTTATGAATGGATTATGAACATTAATAGTTAATGCCCTATTTGCTAAATACTTATAAAATAACTATGTAATGATTCTTTTTAAACATGCATTTGTGATCTTATTAACTGTTGGATATTTTTCTGGAGTACGTCATACATGTCTATTGGGCAAATGTAGAATCCCTGGAAATTTGTTTTTAAAATCATTTAGACTGCTGATCTATGACTGGCTTTGTATAAAACAGTATCATATGAGTCTTCCATATGACTACATTGTATCTTTGAGTGATGTAACAAAATTTTGTTCTCTGAGAAATATTTATGTACTGAATCCTTCCCCTTCTACACTTGTGACAAAGGTTTCCTGTCCACAACAGTGTGTAAGTTCCATCAGAAACACTGAATAAATTCCTCTAAAATTTAATGTGGGTGGTCAAATTTTGAAATATATATATGCATAAATAGAGATTCGGGAGCTGGGCTACATTGACCATATGCTAAACTGCTAAACTTCAATTTTCTTCTTCACTTGAAGGAGAATCTCTGTTTCTGTGAAGGTATCTAAAATCTCTGTCGAAACGCTTTCCTGTCCACCACAGATATAAATTCTCTATAATCTACTTTTTTACAAAAGTCTGGAACAAATAGGGTTCAAGAATGATATTACTATAGGATAAGACAGCCAAATGAGGGAGCAAGTTTTCCTGAATTTGAGGGAAAATATTGAATTCAATATTTTAAAATTCTGTACGCAACAGTTTGAATAGGTTGATATGGCCCATTATAACCATGAACATGCATGTACTTATTGAAATAAATGCCTTATAAAAAGTCACTGAATTTAAACTAGAGTGAAAACAATTCATTTATATGTTTGAAAATGTCTTTTTAAAGGGCTACTCACATAATTATGTGGGTGTCCTGATGGGTGATTTTTGAGGGAGTGGGTGTCCAAATGAGGCTGAGATGCCCTGCTGGCCAGCTTAATTATACTCTACTTTAAAACTGTGTGAATGTTTTAAAAAAGGTAGTTTGGTGCTATGACACATTTTGAATAATTGTACCTTTCTCAAAATCATATGTGAGTTACTTGTATATAAAGAACCTCATCTGATTTCCATGTACAGCTTAGTCCTTGTCCTAAGCGTTTTGATGCCACATTGAAACTACTACTCGATAATGAACATATACTTTTTTTTCAAAATACTGTGCACAATGTCTCATTCTAAATATGGAAACTATCAGTTAATACTAAACTTAAAGTTAAGATAACTAACTAGTCCATTTAAAGAATGTTCAAGACATCTATAGGCTTGAACCAGTCAATTTATCAAATAAGTGATTCCGTAACGTTACGGAATCACCAACTTTAGCCCCCACAAAAACACTGTTTGAAAAATTATTTTTCAAAAGTGTACCCCTTATAGTTCAATTAGTGTTAAAATGCTTTTTTCTATGAAGTTTCATGGTAATGACCCAATCTGAACATTTTCAAAAATTAAAAAAATGCTATTTTTCTGTTACGGAATCACATGTTACGGAATCACAGATCACCCTATTTTAAAATTCATCAAAAACACCCCAAAACATAATATTCAATCCTATATCTGTTGGCACAGTCTTCCCGGGTATAATTGTATCATCTAAAGCAATATTGAATATCACAAGATGGTTTTGCAAGAAAATATGGTGGTTTTAACATTTTGTGAAATGTTACTGTCAGAAAGGCGTTGAACAAACAAACAAACACCCTGCAGTAAAATGTTCATAACTTTTTCATAAATGGGAATGCAGTTAATCTGACTAAAGATCCAGAAACTTCAGAATTCTAGCTTTCCAAATATATAAGATACATATTGCTACTATAAAATTGATTTTTTGTCTTAGATGCTAACTTCAACTTGATCGAGCCCATATATATATATATATATATATATATATATATATATTTATATATATATATATATATATATATATATATATATATATATATATATATATATATATATATATATATAGATGTGGGTGATTCCATAGTATTTAGTGACAAATGAATTTAAGTATTGAATGTAAAAATGAATATTTATTACAAGAAGACCTTACTACGTGTATTCAATCAGACTGCTTTTCACCATAGTGAGGTCCTGTTGGACTGCTTTGGAAAGGTATAAGTATAGACAGGAAAGGTTTGACTCATAACACGTTAACAGGATAGGGATGTTAGGTGTGTGGGATGCTTCCTATTTACTGATACACATAGCAATCATGGCTACATTGTTATTAATTGCAAGAATGATGCGACTTCCCATAAAGCAATAAGCATAGGAGTTGATCTGTCGTATGGGGCTGGTTTACCTGCAGCTGTTACTACAACTGATCAAATTGTTTATAGTTAGCCAACGCTCTGCCCTTCCTTATTTAGTGGCTGTCTATTGTCTGGATTCGTGGATACTTACGCATTGTGAATATTGAGGAGGTCAATCTTAAAAAAGGCACTCAAAATCACAATCGTTCAGAATTTCAAGAGGGAAACATGCCGTTGTCCATCACTGAGAAAAGCAGAAAAACAAGGAAAAGATCAGATCTAACCATCAGATCTAAACAGCTTGTATTGGATTTAAAAGGTTCCGTTAAAGCTTTCTTTCACCGAGTTTGATGTTTTTTTTCTAAGGGTAACACTTAGAATATTTAAAAATACCTGTTTTTTACGTTACGGAGTCACATATCACCTAATTTTGAATTTAAGAAAAAAATTCCTTTTAATTCAATAAAGGTATGTGAGTGTTTAAAGGATGATTATAAGTCCTATTAAAACTCCATAATTTGCATATGAAAACTGTCTTCAGACCTGCTGCATATGCATATTTAGAAATTGCTGACAGCTTGCTTCAATTTGATGTGAAATGGGACGGAATCCCTATAAATGATGGTCACCACGTTGCAAATAAAAGCTAACAAGAATTTTATGGCCAACCTCTCTTTTATAAGTGAGTTTATCAATATAGAATATAGTTTACCATATAGTCAATAGCAAAACGTATCAAAATCAAGGTATATCTATATCTAAATCATATCAATTACATGATTTTTATATAAACAAGACAATTGAATAGGCAAAACAAATAAACTCAACTAATAACTGTGTGTACAGTATATATGAAATACAAAAAAAAAGAATTCGAACTTTAACACAAAAATATAACTTTTTAATATGTACAAGTGAGACTTTAACAATTTTTGCTAGAGTTCGGGCACTAATATGGTTAAATAAAGAGCACTTAGATGAGGTCTAACCCGCATGACCGTCCTGCTGACATGTAGGTGGCTACCGGTGTAGCATAACAGAATGCCCTCCACATTAGGTAGGGCAAACAAAGATGGAGTAACAGGTTAATCGGCCCTAGCAGTATGGGTTAAATGCGAAATTGGGTTATTTGATTATAAAGTACTAAAGGCAAGAGAACTACTGTCTCGCCTCCCTTTTGCTAATTAACTGTCTGTACATCTTCGAGATGGATCGACTGGAAGTTATTGATTCAAAGGGTACCTCAGCTGGATGCTTACCCATAGGGAATGGCAATATGTCATTGTGTTCTGACATAATTCTTTCAATATGTTCATCTTCAGTTCCCTTAATGACATCGAACATTTCACTTTTAAGGTCTTCATTCGCGGGGCACTGCATGACTAAATCTGTTAGATCTTCTCTAATTCCCAACACACATTCAGTACAAACCGTATCACTAAACGATTTGCCTTTCAGCCTATAATCACAACTTAGCATAGCCATAATCTCACAGTCATTGTCTATCGGCAGAAATATGTCCAAGAGGAACCACCATATAAGGAAAAAAGGCTTATCTATAACTTTACACATGAAAGTGTTTTGACAAGAATTCTTATAATCCTCATCGTTTTAGTCCATGCAATGCCCCATACTTTGAGCTTCCATTCATCTATGATTAAAAAGCATTCACCATTAGTCATACCTATACACATATCTAAGATTCCAATTTCCTTACAAGTATTTAAGATTTCAAAAACAGGACTATCATTCTCGTTTCTGGCATTAACTATAGGGTCATTTAAGTATTCTGTTGCTCTTTGAACTAATATCCGTTTGCAAGTTGATTCGTCCAACATTACCAGCATGGTTCTGAGAAATAATAGGTTTTGACTTGAATGAAGCGTGACATACTGATCCATCCCAGAGTCTATACTGAGCTATAGTTTGGAGACTTAGATGGGAATCATTGGCATCTTCTGCCAACATACGTCTGAAATTTTCAAAGCAGTTATATTTCATCAGGTCTCAGAACCCATAGCTCATTACCGTAGGACACAATTGGCGCAACTATTGCCCAGCTTATAGTTGAACAAACAGACATAGTTACACCTTTAGCCTTGATACCTATACTGATGATGGAGTTGAACGCTCTACGGCCCGACTGATCCTATCCTTAGTCCTGGCCGTAGAGTTTCCAAATAAGCAATTCTTCACTCCTAAGTGATCATACTCAGTTTTTTCTTTAACTTTCTGACTACTCAATGTGAGGTTTCTATACATTGAGTTGTTTTTGTATTCATATTTAGATTCACCATAAACCATGACAGCACTCTTGGAGGCATTGTAATAAAAGGGCCATTTGCAAGAGTAATTATAAACAATTCTTAAAACCTTATCAAGATTATACTTGGAGAAACTGCAAACTGATTAATCATCTGCATAACTAACTGGAATGTTTGATTTCCGGCACGCATATCCAGATGATTCAATTTCTTGCTATAAAGTGTCAATAAATGCGGCATACTTCAAGAGAGATAGCAAATGATGGCAAAAGCTAAGGCCACCGTCAAGGCAGGTCATTGTTGGTGAGAGGTAGAAAGCACTTCGTAGCCTCAGCTCATGCCACTTGACCACCAGGGGAGACCCTTTAGTGGTGTGAGGAAGCGAAGAGTCAGGTGCAACACATTATGCCACTCAGCTTATAGGGCATGCCACAGTGGTGTGAGGAAGGAAGCATTCAATGATCTCACCTTAGGCCTGTCTGCTTACAGGGCGGGTTACAGTGGTGAGAGGCAGGAAGCAGTCAGTGACAACACGTTAGACATCTAGACTGTCAGTGCAGGACCCAAGGTATTTAACGGTCATGTAGTTCCCTTGAGCAGGTTGCTAGGGACTAGAGAGAATTATTTGAAGAAGTTCATAACATTGTTACCCCATTGGGTTTCCTGGATGACCATGGCCCCCCCCCTGCCCTTATTAATCGTACGTCGCCGTTGACGTTCCTGCAGACAACCATCAGTGAGCCTGCATCCGATCTATCAATCATCTTGGATAGTTCGTCTACCGTGTCGTAATCACTAGAGGGCCAAGCGGCCGACATGTGAAAGTATATTAATGATTCTGCACCCATTACACTGAAGCCGATCATGTACGGTTGTTGTGACCGGAGATTCACCCCCTATAGACGTACACCACATCAGGGCGACGCCCCTCAATTTGTTTGCCTCTGTTACCGTATTTGCTCGCGCTTGAGTGTTTGCTAATTGCCGGTGACTTGAAGTTAGGCGGTAGTTTTCGCCGGGTACTCCGGTTTCCTCAACTACTTACAACGGGCTAGTCACGAATTAGCCACAATATGGCACACAATGTGACGAAAAACGAAATTCCAAATTGAGTGTTTGGTCGAACGAGCAATAACCTCAAAGCCACTCGATGTATCGCAAAGGACACCTAGCCTATTTGGGCAACCAAAGTTCCCTCAGGGCGATTACGACACTGAACTTAACGAGCTCATTAAGATACGGTAAGGACGTAATACGGTGTCTCATACTCCATATTTGATGAAAGCAGGCCTTAATAGTGTAGACCCTAAGCCCTCTCACAACGCACCCCTTTGTATTTCTTTTCACGAGACGACACTAGGAGCTTTGCCAGCGAGCTACCACCTAGGAAAAGTGATTTTTAGTAGTATTGTACTAAGTCAAGTGTATGATTTACCATCATATCGGAAAACATCGACTTAAAAGGAAACCTTCAGAACTTCAGTAAATATGCCAACCTAACAGCGTTAATGACCTTTAAAATTTCATTTGAAAAGAAGTCATTTAAAAATCGATGCCAACCGAACGTTCACCTCAGCTGAAGCGTGAGGTTTGGCGCCATTCTGCGTACAAGATGTGATAATGTATCATTTTGTAGACAACTACACTAATCAACTTCACTGTGACACAAACACTAATCATGTGTTGCGACAGCTTATGCCCACAAGGGCTATCTTTTTTCCTTTTCAAATATTTTTTTAAACAATTTCCGGCATGTTACACATTGAGCATGAGGTATGTCCTTTATACCTATTTTTTAGTGATTCATTGCAACCTTACCTGTTTCGAGGTTGTGTTAGTCATATCTATCCTGTTATGTAAATTAACCCACATGCTCCTCCCTCTCTCCCAAGCTCTAGCACTGTATGTATCCAATATCTTGAAACTAACACAAGCAATTTCTTATGGCTAAATAGGCCACCAAAATATGAAAATATATTCTAGAATCTGATATTGGAGACAGGCCTAAAGCAACACATTTTTTTCTTATTTGACGCCAAAGATTGGTCACATGTGTGGCTAGATGGTGAGATTTTCCTGAAAAAATTGGCTTGGAAATGTTTTTTTAAGTTTGGAGCTGATGATTTGCAACAGATTTTAAAAACGCCTAACAATCCTTCCTGGTTTGATGTAGTCCAAACTTTAAAACTCCATTGAGAAAGATTTTTTCGAAAGGCATTGTACGGTATCCGACAAGGTAACAGTGGAATATAAATTCATTTAAGATAAACCCCGACATTCAGACATCCATTAGATTTTCGTAAGCTATCATTGTCAGTTCCCTTTTGAAGATCTTAAATAACAAACGGGGGTCACCAGTCATCCCGTCCATATAGGTGGCGCCAAAGTGGTACTAAAATTATGCAAATTCCACGTCTAAAATTGAAGTCCATTTAAAAATATCCCAGAATTCAGGATCTCATCAAACCTTGCATAGGCTTTCATGGTCATGATCAGGTCCCCTTTGAGTATCTAAAATAAAAAAGAAGTTGGTCACCAGTCATGCCATCCACATAGGTGTCGCCAAACAGGCACTTCCGTTCGCGAATTACATTATACAGTAGTTGGTGTGTTTGGGACTGAACCATACACAGTTATCACCCTGTCAACTCGGGTATTCTTGGTGGTTTCTTGGTAGTATGTTCTGAGTTCTTCTTATCTGTCGTCTTCACCACTCACATATAGTTTGATATGCCTCCACAATCCACCGTTTAACACTTCCCACCTTTTTTTATTGGAATACGTATATGAATGATCAACATCGTTATCCCCTACTGTGTAATGGGACCAGTTAGAAGTCTCATATACGTGCTATTGCTTTATAAAAGCGAAAGGCATATTGTCTGCTACTATGATCATTAGCATCATACACTTTTATATGCAATGATTGCTACTCTTTGCTCTATGAGGATAATAAGAAGAACTAGTAAGTCCAGAGAGTATCGGCGTAGGAGGGGTTATGTAAGCAGGCTGAGAGGTGGGCGGCAAGTCCTGCGTAGGAAGACAGGTGCCTGTCTTATACAAATGCCCGTCACACTTCCTTCGCGCATAGGAAGATAGGTATTCAATGAGTATAAAAGTGTCTTGATACGTCAACACTATTGACAGTGACCATGTGTGCTATTATTGTACTCTGTGACGTCAGAGCAAATGTCGCGAGGAACACACGTCGAGGCAGGTTTGCGCGATCAGTTCGTATAAAGGGTATCTGTACGTTCCAGTGATCTTGATACCTAGACATATATCCGTCAGTATGCTGAAATGGTGATATCAGATGTGTTGATCAGTATAACACTATTAGAAGAAGATTGTCGCTCCATTTAAACCGTTGAACCTTGTGGTAAGGACAGTTGGATATTGAACATACCTTGTATTAAAATGTATTGTTTTTCTGGTGGCCACTATAGTGTCTTCATTTGAACAGAACATAGTAGTTCATATAAATCTACTGCACCAGTAATAGGTGCATCCTTTTGTTTTATAAATTCCAACAACTAGTACTACGCATGGTTTCATGTTCCTCTCTGTATTTTCTCATTATTTATTGGGAGTGGTACTATAAACAATCGACATATTGATACATAGGTAAAGATTTACCTATCAACTGTTGAGTTCATATCGTGGTGTGGAACATTATCTAAATTGCCTATGGTTGATAATTTTTGATTATTCCAAGGTGTCTACCCAACATATATAAGATAGGTATACTAGTTTCATTTAACCCATACCCTCTTTCTTAAGGTTCATTAATTACAGACAAACTGATGCATTGAATTCTTTACCAATCATTTTTATTTTGAATTTTCAGATGGTGTTGTTCGCGTGTGTGGTGTTGGGCATTGTTGTCTGGAGTGGAGTATGCGGGGCGTCCTCTATGGGCAGTGTCAGGAACCTCGACAAGCTGAAGTACGAGCCAACAATCACCCGTGCGCAGTGCCAGGCAGCCTGTTTAGAAATGGTAAATCAAGTTATATACAATATATAACAGGTATAAGTCAGAGTTGCTGACTTCAATTTTCACCAGAATTTGACTTAACTATCTATATAATACCCTTAACAAGAAGAAGTCATCATGTTAGTTTTCGAGACAAAGATGGTTAAAGTTTGTGAAATATGACTTTTTGGCAGAATTCCATAAAAGTGGTACTGACAATGAGTTTACCTATTAAATCATCCCTATATCTTATGCACAAAAGATGTACTATCGGTAACTAAGACCTGAGAAATTGGCCTTAGATACAGGTCGGACCACTCAATAATATATCTTACGTTAATGTTATCGAGAAATGAAAGCTGCCCGGTGATGTGGAAATTTAACAATGAATAATTGAAATATATAGAGGTTCCTTTACGAGTCGACGAAAAGAGAAGGTATCTTGCACGAGTGAGGGATTTTGTGTCTTGCTTGCCAATTCAACATAAGACACAACATCACTCACGAATACAGTATTACTTCTCTTTCCATCCACGAATACAGTATTTACCATGACGTCTTCGGTGAAAAAATCTTTAAAAAGACCTTAAAGGTGATAAAGATGTCACATTATTCGAACTTTAAGAATCAAAGACATATCAATAAACTATACTTCTTTTTATTGCAGTATTCCACGCAAAACAACTCGACACTTTATGCATTCTATACGGATCTTTACGTTCCACACCCATGCACCAGCAAAGAGTGCAAAGAGGTAAGCATCAGTTTATTTATATATGTGTATATATATGTATATATATATATATATATATATATATATATATATATATATATATATATATATATATATATATATATATATATATATATATATATATATATTGTTTGAACGACAGGTAACCACATAGTCATCAATCATGCAAATATAATGTTTAACTGCAATAAGTACAGATGATATGCCAATATATGAATCATGACAGCAAGTATAAAGAAAACTATTTCAATCTTAGTTTTCAAAGGGTCTCAAAGAGTATTACTAAATATTCTCCCTACTGCAAATTGGTGCACTGTCATATTGAGATTAGTTTTGTATTCATCAGCCTGATATAGATAATGTTTACATGCATATACTAACCAATTCGTCTATTCATGTGTATTATTAAATTTGTGTTCAGAATAATAGAATTTATCTTGAATGATTTAGGATTTCTAAACACAAGGTCTCAGCCATACATCTTCAATAAGCTTGAATATATATTTTTACCAATTTTTCAACATTACTCCATAGTTGAAAGGTCGAGGAATAATAACGTAATGCATGTACAAGAGATACAGAATTCAGATTCTTAGTTTTTCATTTTTTTATAGTTAGGTCCTGGTCACTAACCTATTATGTAAACTATTGAACTGCATATATTTCAAATAAGCACTCTTGTTTGTCCTATCACCAAGTCTAAAATGTTTTGATGTGATTATAATTCAGTCGTTCACATTTTCATCCCAATTAGCATTTACCTGAAATGGTATGCTTTCCCAGCCTGTGTTATACTTTTGCAGAAGTGTGCACATCCTTTTAAAGACTGTAACATCTACATTGTCTCTCATAAATTTTGAGCAATCTGACAGCAAAGTTGTTAAAATTCCTAAGCGTGTGTACGCAGGTGTAAGTCCCCGCTTGATCCCCATAAGCGCGTTGGTATGGTCTTTATATGAATAAATGGTGTTGTGCCTATGGTTCATCTGCAGTAGAAGACCCCTTGGAACTATTTCTGAAAAGATGGGAATTTCTTCATGGTTCCAAGTTTCTATCTCGTCTCGTTATGACCTAAGCTGTTGAAAGCGATATAAAAAATACCTTCCCTTCTTCTAAATCTTAATTACTCAGATCTTAAGAAATTGCATGTAATGCACCATTTCTCCTTAATCTCCTTACTGCTTTCCATTAGTCATAGTTGGTCCAACAAATCACTAACTACTTCTATTCGCTGGGCTTCAGTTAAATAGTTACATGTACATTGGGGTGACCTAATGCCCCTAATATGATTCGTGATTCTATAACTTCTTGGCGAAATTCTGAAGTGTTTTGCCTCATAGGAATCCTTTGAACATCTTATCTATTTCTTCCTTTAATGATTTATTTTGGGGTAGGGAGAGACAGCAGGACATTGGTTATTTTCGATAAAAGCAAACTCTTGATAATGGGGATTTTACTGGTAAGGGTTCAACCTCTAGGGGCCTACCGGTATATTTGTATTAGATTTTTAATATCTCGAAACTGCAATATTATCAACATCAGATTGGATAACCAATGATAAAAATTTGCTTACCCATAGCAAATCCAAGTCCTGGCAAAAATATCGTGCTGCCTCTCCATGCCCCAATTCTGAAAACCTTACTTTTCTCTACATTTATCATTAGACCAAATACATTATGGAATTCTTCTAAAACGTGCATACACTATCCAAGCGCATTCTCTTCAGGTGCAGTACGTGGTGTGGTATTGTCTGCATACTGCGAAGTCATTTTCTCTTGAATTGTATTGAACAAGGATATGTCGTCATTATTTAAATTTTGAAATACGCTCTAGAACCTCAATTTCCTTTTTAAAGTGGTTTCCCTGCTATTGGCATTCTGATTTTCCTTGATGCATAATGAAGTAGCAAGCTTTTAATTTTTGTATGAAGTACATCCGAGCAAAATGTATATTCCTATCATCAACTGAGTGTCATTTTAGTCATACGTTTTCAGGGCTAGTTTTGAGGGTTTACATGCATATGTAGAGATACTGATATACTAGTATTTCTTTTTCGTAATCTGATTTACCAACACCTTATCTTTCAAAGATTATTGTTTATCTTTTATATCCTCCAACCCCTCTCTATCCTACAAATTAAAAAAATGTAGTGAAATAGGGGTGATCTGATCTGTAAGTGTTTAAATTTTATGAATATGTGCTAATTGATAAAAGATTGTCGAAATTAAGAATTATATTGTTTTTTCTCCATTTGTAACCTCCAACGTAGCTCATGGTATGTAATTCCTGGTTTACACTAGGTTCCAATCACCTACAAAAATACAATTCCTTAGTGCACCCTTTTCAATATTTTGAATATGTCTATAAAGAAATTAAGGGCTTAACAAAATCATAGCAGTTTCGACCAAAAATGTAAAAGCGTTTGTTGAGCTATATCGCTAACAAGCGCAACATCCTTGGGATTTCAGCATTGCTATTTCTCCAGTACACATGGAAACACCAATGACTATTCAAAATTGAGCCAGAATGAACAGGGAACAACTACACAGGTTTGAAGTACTATGGTCTTAAATAAATTGACCTTTGAGCATTATACGCGGCTTGTCAAGGCTAGCTTAGACGTTTTGCGTATACGCTCACCTGTTATAAGCCATAAATCATCCATTGATTTGAACAAAGCATACTCTCGTTGTTTCCCCATTATAATAGAGAAATAGTTCTGAGGGTCATTCAGTATCATTGCTGCCACATCGTTACCAGCCTGATCCAAGGATTCATATAATGCTCGACTTTCGTCACTAAAGAAAGGACATTTCATCACAAGATGTATGATGCTCTCCACAATGCGTAAATCGCATCTTGTGCAAATCTTAAAACTATGCGATCTCCTCTTAAGACGGTAGTCTGTGGCTTTAAGCAAACTGGTATCACATACTACACAGGTAACTAAAAGTTGACGGGCCCGTTTTTCAATCCCTCAATATATTGACATTTCACGGCTTGAAAACCCGCAACGGTCCCATTATTTTTATTATTTATAAGGGCCCGTAACGGACCCGTCACGGACCTGTTATAACGAGCCCATATTTAACGGGCCCGTTTGGACCCGTCAATTTTTACCTGTGTAGTGATGCCATTGTTTCGCACATACCAATTTTCTGAGGAAATTGGTCAGCTAAAATCCACCAAATGAGGTAATATGGTTTGTCAGTTATTTCAAATTGGAGGTACTTTTGATGTGGTTGTCTATACAGTGTGGTACTGTCGTCATCCTCTTTGGACCAAACTCTTCCCCAAACCAGTCTGGATACTAGCATTCAAGATGTCAAATAAAGGACTAGAGAATTCATTTAATCTGCTCACTTCTAGGTTATTTGCAAACTCGGTTGCCCGTTCATAGAGTATCCTTTTACAGATATCATGGTCGTTTGCCATAGGGATTGTTCGTAGGAATAGGAGTTTTCTTGACCTGTATAAGACGGTCAATGCTAAGCCATCCAAGGGGTGTGTGAGCACTATAGTTCAGTGAGCGCTTTGGAAATCGTTAACACCTTCTACCAATATAACGTTGCAACTTTCTTAGTTCCTCTATTTCATCACCTTTGAGCCCCCAAATCTCGCTCCCATATGTAACAATGGGTACTATGATTGACCAATATAAGATGGAACACGTGGACATGGAGAGTCCTTTTCTTTTGATACCCAGACTTGTGACAGCATTAAACGCTCTGCGTCCCTTGCTAATACGGTCATAAGTTCTAGGCATGGAGTTATTGAAAAACAATTCTTTATGTCCACGTGATCGTACTTGGCTTTTTCGGTACTTTTTTGCCCCCCAGAGAAAAGTTTCTAAACTTGGTTCCTGTATCATGTTCCCTACGGGTTTCCCCAAAGATCATAATAGTGCTTTTCTGAAGGGATAAATTTAGCAAAGAAAGAAATCAATTTTGTAGAATGAGATGTTTGTGACATCAATTGCATTAATTCTTTGAAAAACAAAAACTAAGTCGATGACCCCATGATTTCAATTTGTTTTGAAGATCACTGTTCTTTCCTCATGCAAAGTTTCAGGGAAATTAAACTGAGATTTCGAAAAGTGTCTTAAGACCTTAACATTGCGCTCCACGACTTGTCTAAACATTGAGCTCCCAGACTGGTCTAAGCTTTGTGCCCCGTAACTGGTCTAAATATCGCACTCCAAGACTGGTCAAAACATTGTGCTCCATGACTGGTCTAAGCTTTGCCCTCCAGCTATGGCACCTAGGAACGATTTAGTGTTCCTGATGACAACCCCTAATGGCACAAGCGATGCTACTGAGCTCCTATGGTTTAAATGCGTCAGTTGGGTTAACTGTATCTATGTATTTATATGTATTGTGAAATGTGTATCCTGTATGAAAATAGACAGGTTTGTTGTGGTTAGTAATCTCTGGCAATATCTCATAAAGTACGGGGTTTGGATAAATGGCAAATAAAAACAGGCGGTTGAGAGTGGGTTGCTGGAACAGTAGAGGTTTCAGTGCATCAGTACCTTTTATCAGACAAATGCTCAATAGTAATGATATTTTCTTTGTGAGTGAGCACTGGCTACACGCCAATCGCCTACATATGCTAGGTAATATTAGTGACAAATTTATGTGGCATGGGGTGGCAAGCAAAGAGTCATCCGAAGAAGTGTATGGTATTAGAAGAGGGCAAGGGGGGGTTGCTATCTTCTGGGATAACAAGTTGAAAGGAGTGTCAATTATCGAAACAATAGCACATGACCGGATATGCGGGGTCAGAATGGAATGTGAGAATGGGACAGTCATGGTATTCCTATCTGTATACTTACCTGCAAGTAGTTCACGTGAAAATTTATCCATCATCCTTGACGAGCTTGCAGGGATAATTGCAGGGTTGGGAGATAATGTAATTCCTATAATCGGGGGAGATTTTAATGGGGATGTCGGTAGAGATGGAGGGCCACGCGGCGTAGGGCAGGCCACTAGAGCCGGAAAGATGGTACTTAGATTTATGGAGGATTTAAACCTCAGTGCAGTCAACCTCTCATCTAAGGCCTTAGGTAGTATAAGCACTTATGAAGGGCATAACGGGTCATCCACTATTGACTATATAATGATACCTAGATATATGGCAAATAATGTAGTCTCATGTTTTACAGGCAGTAACCCAGGACTCAACACATCAGATCACCTCCCAGTGGAGATGTGTCTGAGAGTGGACTTACTGCCCCGAACTATTGAGATACAGGGTAACGCCCATAGATTAAGGTGGGATAAGTTAAACGCCGACCAGATGGCTGAAACTTATCAGCATAATTTAGACCTAAAACTGGTGGAGATAATGGGCAATTTTGAGCGGTTAGACGAAATCACACCCAATCTCATTGATGGTACCCTTGACGAAGTTATTCAGGCAATACATGATGCTGCCAAGTTAATACCAAAAAGCAAATTTGTTAAACACTTAAAACCTTACTGGTGTGAGGAACTCACTATCCTTAAGAAAAGAAAGATGCACTGGTTTAATAGGTGGAAAATGGAAGGGAGGTCAAATGATGAGAATAATGCAGTAAG
This sequence comes from Maea johnstoni, assembly GCA_963942565.1. NCBI lineage: Eukaryota > Metazoa > Annelida > Polychaeta > Spionida > Magelonidae > Maea > Maea johnstoni. Next base: position 42,464,312 of record OZ012694.1, on the reverse strand, counting down.
AGTAAATATGAAAAGCTCAAAGAAAGAGTTTAGCAAAAGGATCAGGAAACTAAGTCAAGAGTACCACAATGAGATGGTAGCAAACGCTGCAGAAAAAGCAGAAGTCAATAGGAGGGACTTCTGGAAAGTGATGAAAAACCTTAAAAGTAAAGGGAAGTCAACTTACAACTCCATTAAGGATAAAAATGGTAATGTGAAATATGAACTAGACGATGTCCTCCAAGTTTGGAGGGACCATTTTGACTCGTTAAGCAACCCTAAAGATGACCCCAGTTACAGTGAAGAGAACTTCCGGAGGGTTACTAGGGAAGTGCATGATTGGTTTAGTGGTAATGAAATAAGCGCTTTCCTTGAGCACCCTTTCACTATAGACGAGGTTATTAAAGTAGTGGGCAAATTGAATTCTGGGAAAACACCTGGTCATGATAGCATAACCAGTGAGCACATTAAATATGCCAGTCCTCTGTTAGCAGAAGTCTTAAACAATGTTTTTAATGCATGTGTCAGAAAGGAGTATATCCCCTATAATTTCCGGAAAGGGATACAAGTCCCCCTTTACAAAGGTAAAAATACGTGCCCTCTTGACCCGGACAATTATAGGGGTATAACCCTACTTTCCACTTTTCATAAAATGTTTGAAGCACTAGTTTGGGAAAGAGTCCAACCATGGTAGGTGGAAAATCAAGCTGTTTCAGTATTACAAGGTGCAGCGCGGAAGGGCTACTCATGCGTCCACACCGCTCTCACGTTGCAAGAAACTATTGCCAGGGAACGTGAGAGCGGTAGGAAGGTCTTCGTGGCGTATTATGACGTCTCGAAGGCCTTTGACTCGGTCTGGACGGATGGGCTGTTCTTCCAGCTGCACAAAATAGGCATTACAGGCTCCCTGTGGAGAATGCTATACAAAGGGTATATGAATTTTGAATGTTGTGTGAAAATAGGTCCGAAAATGTCCGAAACATATATAATGAACTGTGGGATCCATCAAGGTGGATATTTGTCGCTGGTGAAATATACGGCCTATATAAACTCTCTTATTACAAAGCTAGAACTTTCTAATCTCTGTAGTGAAATATACAGAGTTAGGACCTCACCAGTCGGGTACGCGGACGATATCGCCGCAAGCACAATATCAAAGCAAAGAATGGATAGGGTTATGTCTAAGGTATATGAACACGGCTGTGAATGGAGGTTCAAATTTAATGCGAGTAAAAGTGCGGTTCTGGTTTTTGGGGAAACAGAGAGAGAGAGGAGAATTGGATCTGAACATAGAATGTTCTCACTGGGGGGCAAACGTGTCAAAGAGAGATTATATTATGACCACGTTGGTGTTAAGACGTGTGTTAAGGGAGACACCCATGTGAGGACAGAGGAAAAAGTAAAGAAGGCGCGCAGAGTACTCAATATGTCCACAAATATGGGGATAAGGAGGGGAGGTTTAAATCTAAAGTGATGTAATCTCATTTTCTGGACGATAGTCATGCCAACCCTGCTCTTTGGGTGTGAAGTGTGGGTAATCAAGAACAATGATATTATAATGTTGAATGCTTTTCAAAGGTATGCGGCAAGAAGGCTGCAGAGAATGCATGCGAGGTGTTATAATATAACCAGTTTTTTCTGCCTAGGGTGGATGAGTATAATGCAGTATATTAAAGCCCGAAAGGTAATCTTTGTAAGGACAATCATGGCAATGGAAGATTGCATGCCGGTTAAAAAGATTTTTGTCGAAAGACTTAGAGAGTATGTAATCGACTGTACAAACAATATGGATAGTCCCATTATACAGATTTTACAATATTGTCAGGATTTTGGAGTGATCGAGAACATTCGAAATATGGTTAATGGGCAGTGTGTAGAGAAAGCTACATGGAAAAAGTTAGTGTGGGAAAGGGCGTGGGAAGGTGAACAAGTGAAGTGGGATGATCATATGGTGAACGATGAGAAACTCAATCTGTTAAATATGGTGACTAATGCACCTAGCTACTCTGTATGGTGGGAAATCGCAGACAGAGACCAGAGCTTTATGAAACGTAGTGAAGTAATGGTCAAACTGCTCTGTCACGCCAGTGCACTGAAGGGTGATGATATTAAGTTACGAAGATCAACCTTCAATGAGAAAAGCTGTACTTTATGCCAATTAGCTTCTTATGACAACGCAATCCATATGATCATGCAGTGTCCTGCACACGAACAGGTTAGGCTGGAGATGTATAACTGCATAAACAGGTATGGACATGACCTTGACCAATCTTGTGGGTTAGATGTACTTCTAGGGAAACAAATAGAAGGCTGGGATTTTGAAGACATGCTACCCATATGGCACATATCTTGTACCTTCATACACACTATGTACAATACTAGAATTAGAAGGTACAAGAGATAACCCATATAACCAGGTACTGTGCTGCCCTTGTGTCACTGTTTTTCCCCCGTATGCATATGCCTTTATAACTGTATACCTTAATAGGCAAAGTCAGTTTATGTAATCACAAGTGCCTCTGCGATCCCTCTCTGCCCCACACTGAGATGCAGTGATCACAGATGTTACTCCTTGTGTTTCTTCTTTTACCCCCAAGTACAGGGGCAATATGTATAATCAATGTGTATTTGTATACCAGCATGTATGTGAGACAACGATGATAAGGAGGAGTCTCTCCCCACCTTAACTGCATAGGCTCCTTCAACCTATGCTGCGTAAATGTATAATGTCCTATTTTCCTTTCTTCATGTAGATACTTAATATTGGGACAATGCTATGTATTCTTATTTTGCTTGAAGCGCAATAGATATCAGAGACCTCCTTAATGTGCACAACAGCAGGATTTGTGAACTTACCCTAAAAAGTGAGTACCTGCGTGCACCCATAATAACAGGTATAAGCAAGGAGGACCCTATTACTAGGGTGTACTCACCCAGTCACTTTATAACCTAATGTGCCTTATTTTTCTGTTATAATTTATTTATATATTTGTACAATGAAGTTGCAATGATATGTACGATTTTGTAATACCTATTACAGCAAATAAACGTATTATTATATTATATTATTATTATTATTATTATTATTATGGCTGTCTTTCGCCACTTTAATAATCATGTCTTGGGTTTGATATCTTTTGGTAAGGGGTGTGATAATTTAGCGTGGAACGTCGGCGGCCAGCATAATTATAAGTTTCCCAGCTTATTCTTCTAGAGCTCTTCCAATATATTATCATGTATGGCGAGATAGCATTAACCCTTCTAATACTGAGGCTACCTTCGTCCAAAGTACAAAAAACAAAGAATTTGAAAAAGAAATCTAAACCCTGGCATATTGGAATTCATTGGATAACGCTTGCTGACCACTTAGATTAGTACTCATGTGCCAGGGTTTCAGTCACTGTTCTTGTTTTTGCATCATTTTGTATCGGCCCAATCAGCCACCAGCAACATAAGGGTTACAGCGGATGTCATTCTTTAAATCCAAATGGCCAGTGAATGTGCTTTTGATAAAATGGTGTCCCATTTGTTTAGCCTATAAGATATATGTTAGCACAAAAATATTACTTGAGCCAAAATTGTGACATATGGCACCTAACTATGGAACATTTGAACGTCCAGCTATTTGAACAAGGTTCGCAGTTTCATCAGTACCTTTTTTCGGTAGATTCTCATATATATGTTGAGATAAACTTAGTTTCACCAACTCAGAAATCTTTAACCTAGTGACGCTGTGAACATAGTTTAGTAAATATTGATATAGAGAAGGCGAACATATTTCCTGTTTGTGTTCAAACCTATGGCAGCAGTTGCTCCTGTGCTATGTGGTTTCTGACTCTGCTCAGTGGTCCCTATGGGTCACACGGTTCATCTAAGTATGGGGCAAAGGGTGTAGGCTTTGGAATATCACCATGGCTCCATATATACAAAAAAGGGATATAAGTCACCCTAATGTGGATTTGGAATTTCCATTTCCCTCATGTTTCTGAAGTCCTGAACTGCCAGGCACTAGAGTCGGAGCCCACGCAGGACACACTGAACTGGAACTGGCAAAGTCCCAACCTACCGCCTATGAGTCGTATCAGTAATCTCAGTGGTACATGTAGGTGCAGCGAGCAAGCGAATCGAAATACCTCACGCAGCTTTCTCCTACAGTAGGATGGTGAACAGTTCATCAGCCTAAGCTGCCGAGTGGAGATTACTTGTGGAAATTATTTCTCGATTAACTTAAAGTAGTTTCAACCTGGATTAATTATAAAAAACTGTAGCGCCTTAGGAGCTTGCACTTAAAAGCATTTTAGCCATATATTTCACGGTTATTACCTGTCAAAAATTAGATGTCATGATCGAGACTTAATCCGGTCGTAAATCATCGCCAGTAATAGCAAGATGCAATTCCGGCTGCCCTTATCCTGTGCGCCTACTGATTAGAATTACTGAATTGTAGATATGCGCCATGATCTATGTCGTGATAACAGGATTTTTAAACCATTGGTTTGGGCAGTAATGAATTAAGTGGCTTCCTGCATTGCTTCCCCGAGGCTTGAAGATGGCCAAAATAATTAGATATATCTTTATTATATATGCTTATAGTATATAGTATATATTGCACATATACATGTCTATAGTTTTACAACAATACTGTTACACGGTCCACGTGCCGCCAGGGTACATTCCTCAGGTTCATATCTACAGCTAAGACCTAGAAAAAATATTGTTTGTATCTGTAACGATCTGAAAAAAATAGGATAGGTAGTTCGGTTAAAAATATATCTTTGGTCAAAAATGTGTGTTTTATGCATGTTTTAGGTTAATTCGGAGTTGGAAGGGCGGAGAAATGTTAAGGTAGGGATTTTTTTGAGTGAAAACTTGTTAGGGTAGGGTTACAGGAAAAAAAACAATATTTTTAAGCCTAATGCATAAATACGAGAATTTCATACACGTAAGCGATTTGAAGATAGAAGAATTCCTAAACAATGGACTACCTGCTATTTCCTATTCAGCACAGGTTAGAAGAAGGATGACGATTATTGAATCCCTAACCCTTTCCTCAGCTGTAAATATATTAAGAAAGCTGCATATATCTCAGAGGAAACTGTTTCCTCAAATAGGGATTTTGATTAACACATTAAAAATTATTTCATAGGGTAATGCCGAAGCAGTATATGAGCGCATGGGGTGGAGTGCTCTTCTATGATGTACACGATTACTATGTAACACTTTAATATATTTCTTGGCAAATGATTTGTTAGAGCTAATGATGATGGTGATAAAAAAGATGCACTTGATGACATATTAGGTCTCACAATCTCCTATTGTTCTGTCAAACTGTGAGTGGGCCAGAGTAGCAGATGCGAAGAATCGACATTCTTACCGGTGAGTCCTAGTTAGGGCCGTTCCATTTAAAAGTGTGGTGGGGGGGGGGGGGGAGGGGGAGGAACGGAAGGTAATTCAAAATTCGGCACCCCCCCCCCCCCCCCTCCTGCCAGAAATAGTATGGAACCTAATGGGAAAAATTAATTCAGAATTCGGCCCCTCCCCCCCTTCAAAAAACCTTCCGTTCCTCCTCCCTCCCACACTTTTAAATGGAACAGCCCTTATACCATTACATTCATTATATCCGTTACATGCTTGACTCCGGGTTAGGGTTTTGTATTTCTATTAAAGTGATTGGTCTGCCAAAATAAAAGTAAATGGACACCAGCCACACACAATTTGCCAGCATGTGTGGTAGTCAGCATTATCGTACACTTAATATCTCCTGAGATGTGGCACGAAGACGAAGTCTCAAGGCCACACATGCAAAGCTTCCGAGGGAGGTGGAATAAAGCTTTTCACACTGTAGATATTACATATCCATTTTATCATAAAGAGTAAAAGCAGAAAGGATCAAAGTTACCAAACATACAGAAATTAAATGTTGTAATGGGTAGTCTAGCGAATGTCCTCCCGGATATGCACGCGCGCGCGTGGATGCCGAGGCAGCGCTTTGAGTGACGTCACTGCGCGTGCAGGTTTGTGGCCTCCAGTGTCGGGGGCTGTGCCCATAAAGGTGTCAGGCAACTGAAATAACCAACTCTGACGGCATTAATTCCTACCTGTTGTTGACATTTACTGCGACAACAGTACATGGAAAGCGAACAAGGGAGGTTTAATTCAATTAAATCAAAATGATGCAAACTTCCCTTTACTCACCACTTAGCCAATTTCCCATCATCTCAAAGTGTGCATTTTATTTCTCTATGTAGAGAAGACATTAATGGGCCTTTAACATATGTCGATATTTTGTTTGGTGCGATATTAGTTAGGTCAAGAGTACTAAATCGCCTTTTTTGATAAAGAACCAAGTGGAACTGGTTCCGAACCTCAAATAATATATATATTTTTTATGTAAACCTGAAATATTTTCATAAACATAATTTATCCAGTCGTAAACTGTAAACTGCCTCATTAGCATAATACTATTGTCATATAATAAAAATTGAAAACTTGCTGATGAACCTGCTTTATTTGGCTTATATTTTCTCATGTGTCTTACGTATTCTTCTTGAAGGGATTGTCAAAGGCCAAAATACAACATGTGTTATATTGTGTGCGAAACCTAATTTGCAAAATCAGTTTAAGTAATTTCAGTCTTATGAATTATGGCCTGCAATTATCATAAGAATAAGTATACTTGTCGAAGTTGTCGTATTGTGGCATTATTTGTGACATATTATCCATGTGTGTTTGTACAACCAGGCACTGGCAGACGCCTGGTCGACTGGTGTAGGAATTAAATGTCTGTACTGTATTGTGGCATTATTCGTGACATATCCATGTGTGTTTGTACAACCAGGCACTGGCAGACGTCCAGTCGACTGGTGTAAGAATTAAATGTCTGTACTGTATTGTGGCATTATTCGTGACATATTATCCATGTGTGTCTGTACAACTAGGTGCTGGCAGACGTCCAGTCGACTGGTGCAGGAATTAAATGTCTGTACTGTATTGCGGCATTATTCGTGACGTATGTGTCAGCTATTGTAAGGGCGAATGAAATGCTACAGGCACTTCATCAATCCCTTATACAACTGCTGCCTTGTGTGAACACCTAAAAAACTCCTGGACCACCTAGTTAGGATATTTATGTCATGCACATACACCATAATCTATATGCCGAAGTGCAATTTAAACAGTGGCTGAAGCTTTTGGTGCACTCGGTAAACAAGTTATTTCCAAGGTAAATGAACGTTCAATTCAAATAGTTCAATTGGATAGATTGTAGAGTTGATAACAAATTGGTGTGCCGTCTTTCCGAATGTAGAAAACAATGGAACATTATACTTCTTGCACACAAAGGCCATTTGGTGCCATAAAGATGGGTAAAATAATGGTCCTTTGTTATTGTTGGAAATATCAACAAAGTTGTGTATGCATGATTGTTTCAAAAGAAACTAGATTCTTAAAATGTTTACAATGGGTAACATAAACGAATAACCTCCAACAGTAACCACTTTATTATCCCCCAAGACATTTTCCTCAATATCTTACCTTCATTAATATCATACTTCCGTAACGCAACCAACAAACAGGATATATCATCCCATCTAAGCTTCACCTTTCATTCAATGGCCTCTGATCATAATCAGACAGTATGCGCCAATCAGATGTCAACTCACTCGATGTCAGCTAACATTGAAACTAATACGGAAAGCGCGCGAGTCAAGTTGGCGTCTGCGATCACCTAGCCTCTTGACGAGTGAAGTCAACAAACGGGCACTAGTTAATGTAATAAATGTGTCCCGTGGGTTTGAATGTTTACATTTGTCCTAGTCTATCTCCAGGCACCAACCTTATTTTCAAAACTAACTTGCCTGACCTCTTCTCATCTTTAATAGCAAACAGGACAGATATAAAATTTGCTCATCAATGCCATAGGTTTGCCAATCTAAAACTTGCAAATACCGGCAAATTAGATACATTGAAATTTATTTCAATTTTTGAATTATTTTTATTCAATCCTCGTGCAAGTCAGCAGTTAGAGAGTAAATAAGAACGTTGAAAGGACAATAAGTAATATACATATACTAATGTATTAAAGGCATATAAACAAGTACAAGGAAATCAAATATTTATGACACCATTTTTCAAAGTACTTTTTCTTCTCAAATTGTTGATTTTACCCTTCATACAAAATCTGTATTTTTCTTGGAAATAAACGTTTTTCACTTCGTCTTTAACCATTAATATATGTGGTTGTTTTCCTTCTTTCATTGAATCCTATATACTTAAACACAAAGTAGCTCAGATGGTTAGGTGTCAGACTAGTAATCAGTAGGTCGCTGATTCAATTCCCGGCCGGGGCACTTTGGTCTGTCTTTGGGCAAGACAGTTTATTCCAAATTGCTTCAGTCTACCCTCCTGCAAAATAGGTACCTAGCATAAATAAGGCAGTGCTTAGAGCTTGCACGCTATATGCTGCCAGTTGCTCTGGCATATCCCCTGGGGGATTGAAATGGTGTCCGCGTGTACAGGCCTGCTAGGGGAGGAAGGTCGTGTGAGCACAAGACTATAAACCGAATACCTTATATAATGATTCCCGAAAAATTTTGATTTTGATTTAATCTGGTGTAGATTTGGAAAGAACCTGAAGCACTCGCTGTTTTGTTTTTCGGGGGGGGGGGGGGGGGTGGAGGCGAAGCCCCCATCGCCAAGTGACCTAAAGCGTGTTATTGACTAAGCTATCTCTTTTGGCTGTCTGAATTGGACTGATATTGTTTATTAGGATAGGATAAGGCTAAGTATTCCCCAGAAATCCCGTTTTCCTCTTTTATTTCAACTGGTTAGTCGCGATTTCACCGCGCTTTATAACAGAAAAGGTGAAGTTTTAAGGTTACCTGAGCATGAGTCTCCGCGTGACTCAATATCATAAGCCGGCAATAGGTGCCCACCTGGCCTTCTTTACGTGTTCCCTACTCGCTGGCATCACAAAGTAAAAGAATGTGCTATTTAGTTTCGGAACTTTAACCCCTTTGGCTCTTACATGGTAAAGTCTAATGGCGGCTTTGCATGCTATCACTATGCGCTAATTACCTTGCGGTATCACACCGATGTGTGAATTGCACACGCCCCTAGCTTTGAGTGGAACAGATTTCTCATCAGTAACAAATGATAGTAGGACAATATGTTTTCATTTATATTGATATACCTATTTCACATCTTGTTGTATGGTATGTGTATGACCGTTTCTTATTGACAATTTAGGGTGATTGCTTGGGATTTTTGACTCTTGCAATCGATGTGCTTATTTTCGGTGTCTAAGTTGAATGTTTATACTTCATGATTTCCTCTCATTGCAGTTTTGATCAGTACGTATACTGAGAATTCGTTTCTACTTGATGCTAGGGGCGTGTGCAATACAGCCCGGTGTGATACCGCACATAGTGGTGACTAGGCACGTAAAGCCGCCATTAATTTCTCAGAATCTGATCTATATGTGAAGAGGGGGTAATTTGTTCTTGGTTGCGATCTGCGAACTCACTGATATCTGGCGCAAGTTGTTGAAAACGCCGTAAAACCAATTTCGTCCATCCTTCCCTAGAAATTGATATCGATAACGGTGGTCTATGTTAGCATGTTCGACAACTGTGCAAATATACAGGAAAGACTTGGTAGGTAGATTCTACTGTATTTTGTGGAACCAATATATGTTGACTTACCAGAATAAATCCTGTTTTGGAATATTAGCTTTTTGCTTTTTGCATGTTATGTCTTCTTAATGTATCATGTACTTATATCTTTGTTGGCTGTGAGTAATATCCGAAAAATATTTTAATACAAACATATAAACCAACAAAAATAGAAAATGATATCACACACAGTGATCTGCATATCAGCACCGGGTTTTTCAGACCTTTGGTGTAGGATTCCAGTACACGTGTCACCTCTGGACTCCTGCTGCCAAACGGGGTTCCCGTAACGTTGTATTAAGATAAGACAGATTGGTTTCTCATTTTTTTGAATTGGTGCATTTCGAGTATACTTTCAAAAAATAATGGCTTACTGGCCTGCTTTATTTTCAGATAGTCTGCAACTTAAGTTGGCATAGAAATGTGAATTTGATGAAAGGAATTTGATTTTGAACTAACACATGCGCAGCTAGTGCTTATTAATTTACAACACACCCACTCAAATAATAGTATCAACTGATATTAATGTCCAAGAATCATGACGTATATTTCCCATGCCATACGCGGGTGGCTCATCAATTACGCATTCTATTCTTAATCAAAGGCCATAGCTGTATTCGATGTCACGATCGCACGGGTTAGTCCATATATAGGTTACTCAAATAACCCTATCTCTTCGCTTGTTCTTGAGTTACTGGTATACGAACATGTTACTGGTCATAAACGATAAAGCAACAGGCTAAATGCGCACTTTGCACGGAATTGGCAGACAATCTTGCGCGGAAGCATGACTATGTTGTCATCCTCGCCTTTTGAAAATCACTGCCACTCATACGACAATACTTCTACTGTAATCCAACACGGCAATACTGGTCAAAGTGAAGATACAAATGGATCTCCTTTCAGCTAACTGCCCATAGTACATACTTATGTAAAGAAGACTATTATCCTTACCAGTCGACATCACTCCACAGTGTATTCTTTATTGTCTCGCTACATGTTTTATCTACTCAACATACTCTCTTCTTCTAAGATGATATCATTTTTTCTATATCGGAAAAGTTTTTTTGTATGATTGTTTGTCGCGACGGACACATAGAATGTATGCAAGACGTATGTTACCAGGTGATACGTATAACTGGTAAAGGCTGTCACATTATGTCCAGATATTCAAATATCCTATTGAATGTTTTTGCTTCTTTCGTGGAATAAGGAATTTTAATGATTTCAACATGCATATACAGACAAACTTAACTACACATACAAATACAGGCGCATATTTAAAAAAAGAAAATTATTTAGCTCTTACTATCTTTCTAACCAAATACTCTCTCCAAGTGCGTTTTCCTATCTTTTGCAATTTCCTTTGTAATTAGGAATTATCTTTATAAGTAGAGTGGAATATTTTGCAAACACTGTTTTGAGACAAAGCTTCATACATTAAACTCATACATACCGATAGCTTAACAGCCGATATGGAGAAAAATACGTTTGAAAACCAGTATTATCCAAACACTTATGAATTATGGATTCTAAGATAATATGCACATTTGATTAATAGTCTACCTAATCTGACAGCCGGCGGTGATGAAAATTGATCGTTTATACATTATATCATGTGCTGGCACACTCTCGAATTATATCATTTAGCACCTGTTGCTAAAGGGAGTTGGTGAAACGTAGGTCCTATCAGCATCATGTCGTTTAGCGCAGTATCCAATGACTCTGTGCGATACCAAGTGGGCAAAGATAGTACATTGTATAGGCTAATGAACACGGATAAGCTGCTAATATTTACTTGACAAAGTCTTTAAAATTGTAACTTTACCATTTATTGGCGGGGCCCTCAGGTCACGCCTATATGGGAAGCTGTTTTGAAATGTTCATAGTCCGGACGGCCAATTGTTCGAAATCCTGAGGCCGGACTGAATATAATTCTCTATTCTGATTGGTTATAATATAAATGTTGGCCCGGTACATTACCTTTGCCGCGGAAAATCGTGCCTTCCTTATTTTAATTTAGCATGAAGCTTTCAAATATATAAAATATATTAAGCGGACATAAAGTATATTTTTCAGTATAGGAAGCATTACTAAAGAAAAAAATTACTATGTGTATAGAATTAAATCAGCAGACTTCGTAACCAAACTGGTTCGTAACCAAACTGATGCGTACCCAAGTAGCTTCGCACCCAAGAGATTTCGAAGTCTCCAGCTTGCGCCTAGAATTCCGATATTTGTTTCATTTCTACCAAAATGATACAAATCTAGTCATTATAAATTATTTTCCTCTATAATGTTAATGTTCTTTAAACATCCGGTTCCCTCACAAGTTCAGAAATAACTTGGCCCCGCCTTTTGACTATTGATGTTTTGCATCAACAACCGTACTTGTACTCGACTCATTTCCTGTCAGATCAACAACGATGGTTGCTCGATGTTTTCAGAGCAGCCTCCAGTATGGTCTGACGAGTGGTACAAAGGCATTTTGGAATTTCAATTATGGTCATCTTTTCTGCCTTATGTAGGGTAATTCGTGGTTGGCTTGTTGGAACTGGTGAAAGTGCAGTAGCTGGCAAAGACCTGCCAAACCCCAAGTCACTGGTAACATTCTCAAATGACCCAGCCGTGATAGGAACCTGGGCACTAATAAAAAACTAGAAACGAGAGTTGTATCCATGACCATATACCAGAAATAAGGTCAATATATTTTCTAGTTAGGAAGTTATTGACATAAAACCTTTTTGTGTGTACATGTAGGGGAAAATAAATGGCAGATTGGCTAATTTTCCATCATCAGGCCTCCCCCATATGTTTAGTAGTATGTAAACAACAAAACTCATATTATCAGATATGTTAATCTAGTTTACTTTAAGTCAAAATTATATATTTACTTCCTGCCACCTCATTAGATGAATTGTTACTATGTAACTTAGGCATTTTATCAAGTGTGAATGACGTTTAAGACATTGATAAATATAGAGAGAATAGTTGAATATACTCAATGGGATGGGATGTATGACCTGCTATGCATGAATGCATACTTCACTAAAACACCCCGGTAATGGTACCTTCATGTATTAATACAAATGTGCCTGAACATTGAGATTTCTGACTAGTGCAACCTATTTCTAGTGTGGAAAAACCGAATATGGCCAACCTCGGATTAAATCCATCTTCATACCGGAGGAAGGCCTTATTTAGGTCATACATACTGATGATATAGAACTACTTCCGAGTTTCCTTTTATATTTCTAAAGGTCAAACATTTTATTAATTGACGCAGAGGTTCCTATATAATATATCCTTTTCTCACATATATTAATAGCCAAATATTCAATATAGAGAACTTTGGGATGCATGTTCTTTTGTCCTAACTCCCTGAATGTTCGTTCTAACCATCTATCGATATAGCCATAAACAACTGAAAGCAAATAAAGATGATTTACACTTCTGAACATCGACTATACAAATTGCTCCTATTTTGTGGTTCAGGATGCTGTGAATATGTTTTACTGGGACAATTTACACGAAACCTTTCGCCATTTGCAATGTAGTTCATGTCACCTATGGAAGAACTCCAACATTACAGTATCATGATGCATCAATAATTGCAGGAACCATGCCATTTTGACAGTGCATGCATTCTGTGTGATAGCATTGCAATAGTTTTATCCGGTCAGACCAAAGGCTTATGAGACAAATGCATTCAATTTCTAGTAGATGAGTCCTAATATATGTGGCCAGGAGAATCTATAAATAGAAACCGGTTCTTGTATGTATGGGACGCTTCTGTGGGAGAACTGCAGGAGAATGCTTCATTTTACCAGCCGGTGGTCGTTAATGTCGTCAAAAAGGCAATAAAAGTACTGGCCTTTGGGCTGGGGTGTTGGCTGTTTTTATACCTTAAAATAATTTGCTTGCGTATATTGGCATTATAGCCGTTTCGGCTAAGTTGAACGCCTTTGTCTCATGAGCCTTTAGTCAGACTTAATTTGCAAAAGACGCTTCCCTTTAGTGACGGGTCAGCATCCCAATACCAAAACTGCCAGAGCTTAGGAAAGTTCAGAAATTCCTTCTGACTTCAACATTTTACTGCTAATTTGCTATACTTACCATGGTAAAAGTCCCTGTGATAGGATTGGCGATACTGTGAAGCCAGGGACAGCCTACAGAGGCAAGTGAACAGCCAAATCGCAACTCTCAGGCATTGCCCTAATGTTTTTGTGCTAATGTTTGAACCTATCTTATAGGAAGTATCACAATGAAGTGAAGGCATTATTCAAATTTCATTATCAACATCATCATCATTCTCCACCTTCTCATTACCTATCCTTTTTCTCCTTGACCTTCTCTCTTTTCCTATTATTCAGTGTTTTAACCATCAACCAGTGAACAAGTGTGTTTCTTTAGAACGCTCTATGATCTTATCTAATTCTCCCTGTGCTGCACTTGCATGTAGTTTTAGCGTAAATTTTACCGACAAAATGTAGGGTTGGAATATCGCATAAACTCGCGATAGTCCATCAAGAAAATGCCTCACTTATTGTATCAAATCACATACAATGATTCTTAATTTCTAGATTGAACTTGTACTTTCTGCATAGGGAGATCGACCAGTTATAGTTCATTGCATTGAAAAACAATAGAGAGAGCATTATTGAGAGCGTTAGAAATGCCTTGCTCAAAATCCACTGCAACCATGACAGACCATGAATACATCTCACTGTCTATTTCAGTCCCGCTATGTGCCATATTTTACATTGCCTATTACAGGCGAGACTAACCTTAATGTTTGAAATATTTCTTTTCTTTTTCAGTGCATGAATCCGTGCACCATTGACTATGAAATAACATTAGATGGATGCCTTTGGACATGCTATGGAGTAAGTAATTAAGACAATTCTTCGATATCTCGTCTTGATTTGTTTGGCTTATATTGGTCTCTTGAAATGCAATTCTACAAGCGTTTTAGTGGATGTTCTTGTTACTTGCAATTAGGAGACCTGGGTCTCGGAGAACTGGTATAAAGTGGTATATCTTACTACTTCATCTTTATTGACTGTGAGCATCATATTTTGCATTGGTGTCTCAAATTTAAGACGTAGAGTTATATACTCCTGACAGTTGGTCATGAGTACTACGGTTATTGCCTTTGCCTTAAAGCAAAGGCAATAAGATGAATAGTTTCTATAGTGGATTACAGACGTTAGGACATATCATATTGTATATGACCACCATACGTTATGAAATTCCAAAATGTACAATTATGCACTCATCCCATTTTCTTATTGTACTTACCTATTACCATGAACTAATTATATTATGTAAACACATGATTGCTGTGTTTTTGCTGTTGTTTAGAAATATGAAGTCAATTTCTTTATGTTCGCGCTCTGTTAAATTATGTATCTCAAATAATTAAATATAAAATCCCAATAACGATGAGCTGTTGTAAACCTGCACATTGCCTATGTTCCCTTTGTTGTTACAGGAAGGTAACATCTGTGAGGAAAGTTGTAAGAGACTTAACGTGTTGAAGACGCGTAACGCCCAAACTAGTAAGTATTGATTATCAACACGTTTTAGTACGTACAATATTCAATTGATTAACCTGTACGAACTTGTGGTGAACTTCCTTTATCTAAGTGGTTGTAAGGTGAAGCCGAACAGCCTCAAAGGAGGTGTTAGAAAGTGGTGTTAGAGGTGTTAGAAAGCTTAGAGCCCTTGTCACACGCTGGCTAAGTTGCCAGCCAGAATGACTGGAACTGGGCTGTTTGGCGGGGGCCAGCCCAGCTTCAGTGAACCCCAGCACCTGCCCGGCGTAGCCAACCCGAGCAGCCAATGAGAGCTATCAGAATACGTTGCACAGCTGGCAAAGTTCAGGGTAACTGCGCCGCGCTCCCAAAGGTACTACTTCGTAGCACAGCCGCCTGCCTGTCCTATGGGGCCAATGCCAGAGAATGCTTATGCATTCAAATCACAAAAGCCCCTAAAACAATGGACAGCAACAAGTGGACACAACTTTTCTTTGATATGATAAAACTTAGCAAGTTGGTTTACGCAATACGAATAAAATGAGAATACGCAATGAAACCTGGGTTTAAACAATATTTTGACTAAAACACCTGAAACGGGATAAAGACGAGGACGAAAAGGAAGAAGAGAACTACATGTATGCTGACTCTCTTCATCAACACTGAGAAGTAGCAGCTAGTACAATGAGCAGGTGTGTCCAGTGCATATGAGCCCTTTTCTGTTTGCCTACAATCGAGCCTATGCTACAGCTCACCAAGGAGTGTGCTGGCTCACGCTGCAGTCCAGGTTTCACATCCAGGGCGGGGCATGTGAAGAGGTTATCAGTGAGTTAGGTTTAGGGCGGTGATGGATGTCCAAATCCGAGGCGCCCCAAAAGTCGCCTGAAGCCCATTGCCGTGGATGAGGATGTGGGGCTTAATAGGGGCTTAACACATTGCATTTTGTTTGTATAAACGTCAAAAAGTAGAGGCGTTTAATTCTATGAACTCTGATTCTTTAATTATGCGTTTGACTTTCAGTGGATATTTTCTAATAGTCCGCCACCTATGTAGGTTGGAACTGTTGATGACTATCTTTGATAAAGGCTACAAGATATAGTCACATTTGTAGCAAAGCTTGATCTATGACTTTATATTTTTGAATTGCCTTTATTTTACATTGAATCTTATTGCAGATCTTCCCAGGTCAGCCAAAAGACTTCAGATTGATAGCTTCATCGTGATTTGCCGCTCCATGATGGTGAGTTCTCTCAACAGCAATGTGACGTATGGAAAGCTCTTCCTGAGATGGAACGTGATCACGCCAACTAATCAGAGGGCCTCGGAACCTATCACGTTCATCCTGGCATATCGCACCAACGCTAACCATTCCTGGTCAGTACTCAGAGAAACGGTAAGTGAATCCTTTTCTCTACTTCTGTGATAATTGGAAAATATCATTTTTATGTTTGATTTCATTTCTTATTACCTTTTTTTTTACGAAATATGATATAGGTAAATTGTAGGTAAATAGGTTAACTTTAGAGTCTATCCAAACATTTATGTGTCTGAAATTTTAGAATTTCCATCTATTATTGCAAGCAGCATTATTTCCACTTCATGATATTTTTCACATGAGGGCATTTAACAATGGCATGTTGTTTCTGCTGACGCGATGGTAATTGAAACATAAATTAGAAGTAGATTGTTTCACCTAATAGGAACGTCACCCCATGGCCAGTTGTTTCTGAAACGCTTTCCTTATTGCTAACCTTTTGTCTGATCATTCAGTCATACATGCGCAGCGGCTGTAAAGCGGTTAAAGGAACTCAACTAAATTTACAAGATTATTTCTCAAATTCGAAATACCATACATGAAACTAATACGTAGACTTTGCTGTTTGACCTCACTTAATCCACCTGCAGTAACCTCACGTTTATCAAAAAGGCCACATAGCCTGGCCTTGCTGCGGCGGTACACACGTGCGCGAACAGGAATGGAAGATAGGCACAGGAAACGTCAAAATATCATTATATTCCTTAATGCAATCATTCGCCCGGGGCTTTAAAGATCAAATGAAAAGTCCATTAGACGAAAGAGAAGTAGATGTATAGCATTACATAGCTCGTTAAGGCGCTCGTAGTGATAAGGTCATCCGACAGATGTTCGTTAATGTCTAGCGTATTCTACCTCTCATATCATATATGTTAACCTGTTTATAACGAGAGTCAATCAGTGACGACTTAAGGGCCGTCGAATGCGAAACTAGTCACTAATAATTTAACTGCTTGAAAGGGAATACATTGTTCATAGACAAGAGTTGTTGATATCCTATGACTGATTATTTTTGTAACAAATCTATCCGAACATTTTTCAGGCAACTCTTATACGCTCAGCCCATCTATACGTTAATAGTCGTATTATGTCAGACCCCGTCTCACCACTTAAACATATTAAATGACATGTACGTAAGAAGACAGGCTCTTTCCTTATAATTCCATTGGCAGATTTTCGCTGATGCAAAATAAATTTCATTATGGATTGCTACACGAAAAAAAAACTATTTCAAGCATGAGTTAATACGAATACGCGTGTGGTATAAGCTGATTCCATACAGAGATATTTAGAAAAGTTGCAAGTGATAATGTAATTGGTTTTGGTTTGAAACGTGTTATGGTTTGAAACATTTTCCTCCCCGTCCATGTCTCTAGAGTGCCATAAGATACAGGAGTAAGAAGGAGAAATGTCAATCTCGGTAGAGCTAACAATACCCGTCCACTGCTCTCTCTGCACTGAAAAGAAATGTCGATTCTGCTGTTCATTGCGAGGAAATCGAATACATACTTCAAGTAAACGGAAGACGACATCAGAATCACTCTCAACGAACTGTATTGCATTACAAAACCTCTCATTATATTTTTGCGAAAGAATTATCCTCTCCCTCTGTGCATCGATGTCTGATGAAAAAATATATCACCGTTTACATACGAAGCTGTAGTGTATGTGATACACCCATAGGTGTTATATAATTCGGGTTACACGTGAGCGGTCTGTGCAGGCTATGAATGAATTAAACCGTGCATTATTAGCCCATATGAAAGGTTTTATGCGTGACAAAATCGTGCCATGAAAATTTCATTTTCATGCATGAAAATGAAAATTTTGCCCAAAGATTTTCATGAATGAGAACCCCACGCATGAAATAGTGTACAGCCCAATTTCCCATGAAATTCTTTCTGGGGCAAGAAAATCACCCGAAGGGCAACATTTTCATTTTCATGCATGGGAACATCTTATTTTCATGCATGAAAATGAAATTTTAATCCCATGAATTTTCCATACATGGAACTGTTTGTACGGGCGGTGTGCTATATCGTACACTTGTAATGCCTGTGTACTCTACGTATCAGTTAAGGTTTTCAATCGACTTTTTTGCAGCCGGACTTATCACTACAACCTTCGACCAACGAATCCTTCCCATCCACCTTCTTCAAGTTCCAGGTAGCCAATGAGCACGCTGCTTGCCGGGCTACTTTACCACACCCCTCTTACCCTGATCTCCATATGCATCCTGCTGCTGCTGCCGAGGCACATGCACATTACCTCTTTCACAAGCAGCATGCGATAAGAGGCATTTCCCAGCCAGGATCGCCTCCTATACGGATATATATCTAGTGATTTCAGTATGGAAACAAATGTCATCTTGTGATTAGAAATTAGTTTTCATTGATGGAAAGAGTACTACAAGTTACTCATATTTTATCAAATTGAGAGTTTAAAAATTTGTATTTTTTTTTCATATCAGAGTCTAAAATCTTGAATATGATGTTTAGCATTTTATTACTTTACCCCTTTGAATCTTGATCATTGTATTCACAAACTATTGGAAACGGACAACTATCATACACGTTAAAGGTCTGTCATTGACTAAGTAAACGAATGGAATGGTTAATCGAGATATTCAAAAAGACCCAAAGTAGGCTGCACGCTCGGGTAAAGGTCACAAGTGTGTGAGAGTTAATATGGCGTGTCCTCTTCATCTCGTCCTATGCTTGTGCTATGGTACCTGCTTCCTTGAGTGTTAAAATCATCTTTTCCGCATCCTCTTCCTCTCCCTTCCTCTCATGGAATGTGCTCTATTTCAGCAGTAAATTGGTCGGAGAAAGATGGCTTGTGATAACATTAAATTGATCCATATACGTATTTCTAGGGAGAAAATCCTGGAACATACACTATTAGTTTTTATCCTTGTATTTGCAACTGGCTTTGAGGTTTAAAGTAAAAGAAAATATGAAAACCTTAACCTTCGTAAAGATATTTCAGAGCCGTTTTAGACAAATAATGATTTTTGCTATTAATGCATTAATTTGAGAAAATATTCATATTTAATAATCACACGCCATCTTTGACTGCACCATTGCATTTTGGTATGGGATTATACTAGCATCTGGTGGTGGGTAGAATGATATTTTACTAACGTTTTGACTCTCAGGGCTCAATAAGAGTCCTAGTGTGTGGTGTGATTTCTTTGTTGGTCGTGAACTGTCGGTATGGTTGATACTTAATTCCTTCACCGCGCTCCAGTGAGACTGGTTTACACGTCCTATCACTCACACGTCCGGTCGAAAGCGAATAGTTTGGCCGGAGATGCACCACATGTAGTTTGTTGCTTTCTGTTCTCTTGTTTATATCATCTTTACTTTTATATGCTCTAGGATATCAATATCCTATGCATGTGTTGCATCTTCTTGCTAACGTCTGATCTAAGTTCTCCGTCTAAATGGACGTGCCGGTCGTCCGGGCATTTGGTGTGGGAATTAAATATCAGTAGTTTAGTTTAATCAATATGCTATCTATATTAATTTCATAGGCTACGACATTTGTAGCGGAAAATTCTTACCCCTGTCCAAAAACAGGTGGTACATCAGAAGCTGTTTTGGCGCATCTGCCTTTGACCAACCAGAAGTCAAGCATTTCGAAAACCTACTAAGATGTATATTTGACTGGCCGCAACAGGCTCCCTCTATGGCTGTTATTTCTAGTGCGTCTAGTACCACCTTTTCGCGCCACTTACAGTAATCCAGCATTCGATTCAATGCTAAAAAGGTATCCAGTGACCAAGCTTAAGGAGTTAGTGATACATTGCACCGGGAACCATTAAGTACACCCTATCCACGGTAACATTAATACCCTCTTACCTGACATATCAGTAAAGAGCATCTTTGATTCATATGGGCTTCCTAGCACTCACGCTACGTGTGTTTGATGTGGAGACATGGGCCCTTGTGTGTCTCCCCGTCGTCTTCAGTTCCAAACGGTCTCCAATTCTAGGAAGACTCTGCCCGTCCTGTCACTGTCAGGGGAATAGGGGGGGGATGAGCTAAATGTCTTGAGGAACACCTATTATGAGTTAGGTGCGTATTTCTGTATTAAGACAGGCCAAGGTTAGAAGAAAAGCAGAAAAAATGTTTCGAGAAACATTTGAAGCCTCTTTGCTCTTCTCGGCTTATTATTTCAAAGACATTTAGTCGTATCCAGCCTCTCTGTAAATAAACAAACATGTTTGACTACGCTGAAAAGCTTTCGCAGGACCGGTCAGAAAACATTGGATAGCGGGGGTGGGAGGGTGAAATGTTCTAGTCTTAGGAGAGGCCGAAACATTTTTGAAAGGCAATGGGGTGCAACGAAAAATCTGATTCCTTTTTTTCAATCATAAACGATTTCTCTTTCTCTTAATACTGAGAAGGATTGGCAAGTGTCATGTCATCCAAACATTACTTAAATTGACGTTTTTCCACGTTTTCCTCTACTCTTTCTTTCTGCAACAAACAGTGCATTTGCTGCTCGATTAGCATTGACAAAAGATATTCTTCACTTCAGCTGAAGGAGTGTCTCAGTTATCTCGGTGTATGTAAGATCATAGATTCTCATCACCTAATGCTGTGGAAATGCCAAACGGTGTTGAGCATCAAACATCTGCTTAGGCAAAGATAGAGTACCACTGATGACTATTGCTAGGACCGTGACGCTGGAAATTCAAGAAAAGATATGAACTTATTCAAAAAATGTATAAGGACCAAAATTATGAAAAAGATCACTCATAATAAGCTTATTGATATATGGTAATGTGAATGACCAAAATGAAAATAAAAACATTAAGAATTCAGACGTGTCAAAGATTTCGATGGTGCCCAGCCAATATTTCTGACCAATCCTTTGCAAATAAACCAGATTTAAAGGAAACGTTTCCATGAGGGATATGCTTTAGACTGGGCTTTAAGACAAACGGGACGTTTATCCCATTTTCTTGTACTTCTATTCCTGATTGTTAAGTCTGAGAAAATGATGTTGTAACTGAAGGTACGCGAGGTTTTTATATAGCTACATAGCACCTGTATGAAACTAGTTTTGTTTTTCCTCATTGCGACGTGGATTATTGTTGTTTATATGTTTGGTTAGGGGAAAGTGTGTTTGTATTACAGACGGAGCATTCCTTTAAGTCGATAAACAAGTTACGGAAAGGGACACCATATCAGTTCCAACTGGTAGCCGTGGACTCAGATGGCATTATAGGGGAACCAGCGATCTCGACATGGAATACCACTTTGACAGGTATGTATGACGTCATTAGAAGGTATGGCTTTGGAAAAATATAACGTTTTAGTTTTTTCCATCGATATCCTGACCAGTATCTTCTATTATATCACAGGTCACCCTTGATAGACATTCCACGGAGAAAATATTGTTAAACACGGATTCCTTTTCGTGTTCCTCTCTCTGAACATACAAATGATAAGATATAGATGACGTCTTTAGTAACACTACACATGACTATGTTTATGGTCTTTGTAGTCGTAACGATAATAACATTTTTCTTCAGTTAACATCCTTGGTCATGTGATTGATATAATTTGATTTATCAGCCATTATTTTTTCATATGTGTATTAGACTCATCGGACATTATCAATTATCGAGGTTTTGTCATGATTCTAAAATATGTTTTAAAACTTCTTCAACACACAGTTCACATCAATCTACCAATAAATGTTTTTTCAGATAAAATCTCCTCTCTCTCTCTCAAAACTGATCTTCCAAGCATTGTCAGAAGGGGGTAGTGGAAGGTCTTTGCCTTTGGTGCTTTTCTGTAAACTGATTATTCAATTGTTATAAAAGTGACTCCCTCCCTTTTGTAGATATTAACCGGACGCCTAGTCCACCACGGAACGTTCACCTGATACAACAGGAGGTGCATAAGAAAAGGGTACGCGCTGTGATAGGCTGGGACCCACCCCCAGGTTAGTTCACTCCTCATCTTTCCATCATTACAAGCACTGTCCTTACATCATTTGAAGGTTGCTGCAAAGACTTGCAGATCAATATATGTTGAAGGATCTGCTTTCACTGAAGTGCTACTGAACACCTCAAGAGGTCTTGTCTACCTCCGGTGAGTTTTTTTCTAAAAGCTGACGGTCCATTTTAAGGTCAGTTGGAATTGTCTTTCTGTGTGTGATAGCATGTTCTGCCCTGAGAGGCAATTTTAAACAGCACCTTTTCTAGTCCTCACAGAATTCCCAGTTTGACCATCAGGAATATACTCCTCTCATAACATAGGAATAAACCACTCAAACACTGGCTGGAGATGAATAAAATACTTTAATGACACAGTTTGTAATGGCACAATTACAAGCTGTATCAAATAAATAGATACAATATTAAAACATACTTATATACAACACTAAACAAGGTACAAACTGTCAATAAATACTACAAGAGACCATACTAACATTTATATAAAACTACAGACTAAAACTACTAGAGGAGACCTGCCAAAAGTATAAATTTTGCCTTAGTAATACAGCAGCTAGTAGCTGATGGTCCTGACCATTTGAACTCAAGCGAAAAGGGCTGCCTTCAAACCTGATGCCGCCTGCTCTCTCCTATGTGCGTCTTCCAGATAAGCCCAAACAGCATCAGATCGCCAAGTGCCCAAAACTTTTATACTTTGCAGGTCAACTCCTTGCTTGAACCCCCCCCCCCCCCCCCTTCTGAGAGCGTGTAAACTGAGAGGTTCCAGAACTAGCCCTGCCAGAAGACCATGCACAATTTTAGTGGCCCAAGCTGCTGTCAGGTGGTGTGTTGTTCTGCCAGGCCTCATAAACAGCGGTGCTTTTGACGAAAGTGCTGGAAGTGCACTTTTTAAATGCCTGAAGGCCACTACTGGGCAGAAAGGACTGCCAGGCATGGCCTCCAAGGGTAAAACACAAAATGTGTCCCGCATTGTAGGGTCTTGGTTCTTTTAAGAGCTACAGATAGTCCTGAAGCTGTGGGGAGAACATACCCCCCCCCCCCCCTGCATAATAACTCTAGCACTATCAAACTTGATTTTAGAACTAAGCAGGAATGTCTTAGAATGTCTTAGCAAAGTGAGGAAGACAAAGGTGAATAGACATTTCAAAATGCCCCCAAGGCTCCCAACTTTTCACACTTTAAGCAAAGATCAGGCAGTATTTGTTTGGTTATCGGTACCTTTTGGTTCACACCTAGGGGCATGGTTAAAGCTAAAGCCTGCATCATAAGCTTGAACCTCTGACTAGCTAATGCCTTAGAGTCAATACCTAACTTGGCATGAACAGTTCTGACTCCTGAAATGTAGTTTCTTACTGAAGCCACAGATTGTAAACTTAAGCAAAGGAACTCAACAAATACAAAGAATATGTCATCATCTGGGTTCATAAAGGGCGGATTAAACTTGACACTGAAGCCCACAAAGGTTTTGATATTCGTCAGCTGATTTTTTGCGATGCCCGGACGGAAAGCTGCCCTCGGTCTCCTGCAAACTTGAGTCATCAATTCACTGTACCTTAAAGCTGCTACTGCAAATAGAAGAAACAGTTGAGACAAATGTAATAGAACTAGATTAATGCACCTAACTCAAACATTTTATCATACACACTGATCTCTTTCATCCCTTGTTGTTTAAGATCACACACCATCTTTTTGTAGTTTTCGCCTGTGTGCCTACGAGAAAGTGCATCTGCTCTATCCATATATTTTACCCACTACATGCACTGCATTGATTTCAAAATCACCCGTACCCATAAGGAGCCATATTTCCCTTGCACAACGCTGCATAAACAGGTCCCTGGCACAATCAGTCTGCAGTACTGAACAAGTGGCTTCATTGTCACATTTTATCACTACATTTTTTCCTGCCCACTTTGGACCACCACATTAAAAAAACTCTTAACCTTGAAATGTGTTGTCCTGCCCTCACAACCTCCTTAGGGAAATGCCTGCCATACACCATCACATTCACCATCGCAGAGGCCTCCACAACCCTCCAAGCAGGCGTCCACCTCCAAGCTCAGTTCCTCATTGGCCATTACTTTTGTGCCATTATATTGAGGAAGGAAAGTGCTGAAAAAGGCCAGGTCTTGCTTAAATTCCACATCTAATTGCACCTGTTTCTCTGGATAAGTAGCCCTAACTAAGTTAAGGATTCTGTTCATGAAATTTCTGGCTGGTATACATGTTTTGCACACAAAAGTCAACTTCCCCCAGTAGACACTGAAGTCGGGCCCTGGATGCTGTGTTTTTGTACTGCCACATGTGGACCTCATTTAACACTTCTTTAACCTTTTCTTCTGGAAGTCTCATGATTTGCTTAATTGTGTCAGAGTGTACGCCTAGCCATACCGTACTTGTGCTTGGAGGTTAAGCTTTCTCTTGAGCCTCTTCCAACCCTTAGTCATTGAGCATACCTTTTAATTTGATGTACCCAGTTTGTTCCTTGTGAGTCCACACTGTAATTTTGCCCAAATTATTGAATGTCAAATTGAAATTGCCAAAATTGGCTTAAGTCCAGTAGCAGGTTATTCATGTTTAGCTATTAGTCTAGGTAGGTAGGGCTAGGTAGGGTTCCAGCACCACTCCCCCCAGTACTCTACTACTTGGTTATTGCCTTATAGAACTGGATAAGCCGCATCTAATGAAGCATGTTGACATTGCATGAACTCATTTGGACTCAGAGTTTTTGAACATTTTAACCTCAAAATGGCCACAAACGTGTGACATCTGGAGTTTCCTCACAAAAATCATTTTTATAGCTGAAGTTTCAGATGTTGTCGATGGCCATGGAGATCAAAGCCAAATTTGATGTTTCTGTACAAATGACACGAAATTCACCCACAACGGCTAATTTTGCAGTATGATGATATGGTGCCAATATGGCGTATATCATGCACACGTGTATTGGATGTACAGAGAAACTATGAGGACCAGGAAAGGAATGGAATAATTTAGTATTAGGCATGGCCCTGGGAGTGTATCTTTCTTCCCTGACCACAGAAAGGGGATTTAATCTCTCATTTTAAAATGAAAGTGTCCTAAAATTGGTATTAGTCTTAGTGTGACACAAGAAGGCAAGAAGTGTGTCACTATGGTTTTACTAAGATAAATGGTATATATATTGCAATGCAAGGGTATGTTTTAACATGATTGGTATGAAGGACTATTGTTGGTTGAACACTGTTAAAATCGCATTTCAATTACTTCCCATACATCTGATTCGTACACATGGTCTAGGATTTGAAATTTCCTTTTTCTTCACATTTATGCCATAATGTGGCTTTTTCGTGACTAGCCAGTTGTAAGTAGCAAAGTGGATTACCCGGGGAAAGTACCTGCCTAACCCTAAGTCACTGGCAACTTGCAACAAATTCAAAAATATCAAAATAAAACACAATTTTGACAATATTTCCATTTTCGGTTTCCTTTGACGTTAAAGGGGGTAAAGCGAGAGCTTAGTGTCCTATGGTGTGTACTCTGGGAGAAGGATGCTTTCCATCCAGTACCTCTCTCGTATGCAATGATAGTTTGTTTGTTTCGAGTCATGTCTGCTAATGAGCTACATTGCTCATCTATTCATAGTACCATCATTTCCTGTAACTATTAGCAGTTCTCACCATGTTATAGTTATGTGGTATGAGAGTATATTTATCAATGTGAAATTCGTGTCATAATAGTCACAAATAAGCCATGCTAGCAGGACTTTGATCCTGTATAGATCTTATCAATACGAAGAGATTGTTGTACACATTATTTGACCATCATACGTGTATACATGTCGCACTTAAGCATATCATTTTCTCCCACCCTGAGGTGTGTTTTACAGTAAAGGATAAGTTGTCCTCAATGGGCTGTCTTCAATGGGGTTAAAGGTCAAACTAGTGTAATTGTCCAATCAGATCCCTCAATTTCAATCAAGGGGTCACTGCTGCTGGGTGAAAGGTAGACCTAACAATAGCGCGCGTGGATTTGAACAAGCGTCACGTACGTGATCTGGCGCCAGTTTCTAGGGGAAACAAACGGTGCACTTCACAACAAACGCGTATTTCCATTGTTGAACTAGTGCAAAGGTGACCTTTGGCTGACCTAGTTTAGCTAGCTAACTTCACGGTAAAACATGTAAATTTCTCGTTTTATCGTGGGAGAAACAGGTTCCATCACTCGTGGATGGAAAGAGGAGGTATCTTGCACTCGTGAGTGAATTTGTGTCTAGGGACTTGGCAAGCCTCGTCCCAAGACACAAAATCACTCACTCGTGCAAGATACCTCCTCTTTCCATCAACTCGTGATGGAACCTCTATATCTTGGCTTTTTCAAAAGGTCAAACCATATTGCATACAAGCACTATCCCCTAATAGAAAACGTTATTGATGGGTGACACTCGTATCACATGTGACTGCAGCGCTTCACAGCTTTTATGCTCTACGAGACTTATCCTTTTAAAAGCCACGCTGTATCAATGGAAGTGAAAAAATGGAGACAAAAAGATGTTCATCCGACATTGGTCTCTTTCACATACTATTATAGCTTATCCTGTTTCCATTGAAAGTGTCGAAAACCACGCATGTGCAAATCTGCCATGGCTGTGCAGGTCTGTCAATGAGACACTGACATCCGATCTCCAGGGGAAAGGTGCTTGGCTTGTCTGAGAGATATTGATGACAGTGCTTGTAAAGGCAGGCCGCTGCGCTCTACCTACTCAGGATATGAACACACCTCTTGATAATGATGAATCGAATCAATATAATGCAAACATGGTGAATATCATCAGAAAACCCACTTCTATACTGACAAATGTTTTCGTTCAAATAATAACGATCTTTTTCACATTGAGCGAGCTTTGATTAACGCATGGATGTGTTGTTATTTGATTGAGACTGCGGGATGTTTGACGTCAATAGCATTGAATGCTGTGGACAATTGCAGATTGATGGTCGATCTCTGAACCTGTTGAGACTGTGGAATCCTATTATGCTCAGCACACGCCCTCCTTGTGCGGCGTCATGTTCTCACCAATGGTACTTCCAGGAAAATACGCCCGCGCGGGAAGGCTCAACTGAACAATAACACTGGTGGGGGGTCCAGACCAAGTAATCATTGCCGGGGGGGGGGGGTTATAAAATACAAAACAGTGGTGGGGTGAGAAGGGGGTGGGATATCATCCCTGCAACAGAGCTCGATATTGGTGCTTGCCCTGTTGCCCCGGGCAAGTAGAATTTGTAAATTATAGGTGAAGGGCAAGTGCAACCGGTATCTTGCTTGCCCCACTGGACAAGTACACTGTATATATTTCAGGTTTACTTTTGAGAACATGTGCAAGTTTTGTGGTCTGGCATTTAAGCTTGTCCTAGAGAATATGCTTTCACAGGCCAGCACCAGGATTTGGCTGTAAATGATACATAATGAAACATACATTTTCAAGGGCAGATGAAAGTTGGAATAGGGCAAGTGAAAGATGAATCTCACTTGCTCTACTGGCTAGTCGCTGCAAAAGTTGATGTCGTGCCCTGTGCAAGTTTGTAAGTCATTCTTGACTGCTGATTGTTTGAAATAAAAATAATTGTGAACTATATCTTGATTTTCCTTATAGGGACAGAGTCCATAACAGGCAACTGATTTAAAATGCTAGTGATGAAGAGTCTAAATATATATATATATATATATATATATATATATATATATATATATATATATATATATATATATATATATATATATATATATGTGTGTGTGTGTGTGTGTGTGTGTGTGTGTGTGTGTTCATGTTCTCCGTCTGCGCAGTAAAATCGCCTGATAGCAGACATATCCATCGTGTGCATGTCACTTATAGAATAATTTCATTCCCCACTTGAGCTCCACGTCGATCATTTCCTTAGTAATGCATAAATGCATTCTTAATTTCCTAGTTGATTTCAGATTTCAGAGGCGTCTCCGAAACTGTTGATATGTTTTTAAGGGGAAATGCAGGCATGAACGGGTTAATAAGGAGACCCCATGGAGATCCTATGGATACCCCATGGGGTCCCCCAGGTGCGAGTATATCTGTCACCACGTCCGCCCATTAATTTGTGGACTAATTAGTCATCATGATATCATGTCATAACTGGATATATCTGCCTCTCCCACTCCTGTAATGTCAGATCATTAGTAGCACTTGACAGTTGTTGACAAGTAATTAGCATCAGTTCAGTATACGTGACGTTTGCTCATAATAATAAAAAAAAAACTTTAACTCGTTAACATAGCAGCCTACATATGACAGGGCACGTATACGATGTTGTGCTTGCAGTATGTTTGAAAAATATTTTATGAAAGCTGTTGTTCCAACAAGTTCTATCATTTCCTAGTTCGCAATTTAAGGGTACCTTTTGGAGGTCATATATACTGAAACATTAAATTTATCTTCAAATAAGGCATTTCTTCTCGTTTTCTGTCGTGAACTTCATGTACTGAAAAATAATGAGATTGCTCAGTCTAAACAGCGTATATGTGTATTGTTGTAAAATTGGTATTCGGCTATTATGGGAAAAGAATGTGAGAAATGTTGTTATGATTTATTTTTCATAAACAACTAAATCGCTAATGTTGTTCAAAAATCCTATCCACTAGGCATGGCCTGCCTCGATAGCTCAAATAAGTTTATATTGATCCAACCAGGTGAAAAGAGGCCGAATCTGGGTATGACACTGAGGACCAAGTGGTGCCACCTGTCTACCATAATTGCTGATTTACACCATGATATTTGGTCAACTCAGAAGGAAGTGTCATTTTTACGGACTAGGGTCCTAGTGTGATGGTCAGTGTTCCCAGCACAGTTGTGCTGCCTGGCACTCCATCTGGTGTCAAAAGCACATGTTTTTATAACTTATAACCGTACCCAGACGAGCAGCCTAGTAGGTCGCAGCTGTCACCGAGTGAGCCAAGTTCCAAGCAGCGCTACTCCTGGCGGAACAGGTGTTCTCTGGCCTGGAACGCTTCCGGTTTGCTATTATCCCCTTGGACAAAGGTGTACACTGATAATTTAGAGGCTACTAGCTGCTGCAATACATGTATAGATAGGGTAATATGCGCTCTACTGATGGGACTGCCCATACGGCTGCACAGTGTAACACATTTCGTTCCCACCGACACTACGTGCCTCAACAGTTAGTGTACGGTCATAAACACATGTACTATGAGGGAGACAGTGTCCTCACTCTTACTATTGCTAAGATCGTGCGGGTTTGCAGTAACTAGATGAAACCACCGCCTAACCCCAAATCAGTGACAATTCCCTTTCATTTCCTTACTAGGATTCGAAATTAGGGCGGTTTTTATAAATAACTGAGTTGTGCCTGAGAGTTGTCCTAGTGGCAAGATTAGAGTGTGCCTCCCCCTACCACAAGGCGATAATAATGTACTCGAACTCTCTCAAGGTATCCTGGTGTTTCCCAGATACCCATAGCTCCGCAAGCGTCAGCCATTGGTTATGCGTCAGCTAGCATTTATGTGGCAATTGTGGTAACAATTAACAATTGTGGAAAAGAAGGTCACACATAATTTGATTTCTGTGATTAGGTTTGCTTTTTACTAACATGGTAGACTCGAGGATCTACAGATAGATTATTGATTCCATCGATTATTTTGCCTAGTTTGTGACAGCCATGTGGCAGTGGTAGTGATCAGGAAAGGTACATGTTAATACCACCCGACAACTACCTGGTCACTTAAACAAAGGCAGAAAGCGGTATTCGAATCGTTATTTTGTGCCAAAAGCAGTGGGCAAGTAAACAGACATACTAATCCTTTACTCATGTCTGTCGCCTGCTTTATGATCAGCAGATTGCCGCCTGTGTTACAAACAAACCTGTGACCTCACATACTTAGGCTGTGGTGGTCAAGGTCAACACTATTTTTTCAGAGTGGGGGAATGTCCATATGTTGCCTGTAGGAACCTTTCGTGTCTATACGGCGGGAAGCCTGCCCTAATATCCGAGAAGATTAAGGTAGCTAATGGGGTTATTTCCCGACTCGATTTTCCTCGATTACCCTACAGTATGTGTGTTTGCCGATTCCACGGGTTACAATCATCAATGCATTTATTTAAAGATACCGAGACAGCTGTTTGTGTTCCCTCGTTGCAATATACCACAGGAAACTGTATGCTTTAGTGTACTACACCTGTTTATAGTATCTAACATTTGATATATTGCATCGCACCCAAGTTACTATGTTACACAGTTATTTTTTGTATTTGTATGAAATCATATTATATACTTTGTAGATACTCTACAGTCAATAAACTATACATGTATATTTATATATATATATATATATATATATATATATATATATATATATATATATATATATATATAAATATATATATATATATATATATATATATATATATATATATATATATATATATATATATATATATATATATATATATATATATATATATATATATATATATATATATATATATAAAAACACGATCTCCTATCTGAAGTGACTGATTACAATACCCAGCATATTTTCAAGTTTCACATTGTGCAAGGTTCAAACAGTTTTATTCATAAATGCTTCTGGCCCAAAACAGCCCAGCTCATTTCATCAGCGATTTTAAACTTCCGTGGCCTCGTTCAGTTGGTCCTACTCTGGGCATGGGCATTTACACAGCCAAGTGAGCCACGATCTAGTATATAGAATACACAACAATTGTTGCATCGCCGTAAATGTCGAAAAACATTGATCTGTTTCGTTTATCTTCTTAATAATCCTACTACTTGAGACTCTAAGGTGTGAGTCGCTGCCTTCCCTTATCGATTTCTAACTTGGCCTGTAATGGGAGTAGTGGGATGTCGTATTGACACCTACACCCCACAGATCGCAGTGCTCGCTAGGCAGGTAGATGCATGCAGAGTGAGCCTCAAGCAGGGTAGTTACGCTACTAATGAATGTGTTTATTATTCCCACAGTGTAAGGCTGACATTTCCACTGATCATTTCCCGTTAACCCTAGTCCCCATGGCATTTTTCTTGTGGCTGCAGGGACGGTCATATTGCACTGGCTAATGGTGCTCGTTTCATCCACCATAGAGTGCATAATTAACACTTCCAATGCTAAGGCTACTATTGAAGTAAAAAAACTTCTCTTTATGTATAGTATCCTGATGCTGGGTGATGACATTTCTGTTAAGATTGCGTTTTTGGAGAGGTCTCGATTATTTTTTGAGTGAAAAGACTCATGTTGCGATAACCAATTCTGTAGCCCTACATTCGATTTACTTTGTACAGCCCAGAAATTCGGAATCCTCGAAAGAGTTGAAAATATGATTATAACTGGAAGATATGTTTCAAAACCTTGTTGGAATAGGATTATATGGTCTAGAGCTTGGGACCTAGGAAGAATCTTCTGGGCTATCCAAATTAAATCACATGCAAGCATGATGATAATTAACTGTGTATGTCATACCCCGAGGTATTTAGTATGGTGGGAACTGTGGGACATTTTCCCCGACAAAATGGGCTCTTGTGAAATAATGGCTAAGCTTGTATGCCGATGTAGCATGTTAAAAGCTGACGACTTTAGATTGAAGAACCTTACAGTGTCTAACAGATGGTGCGAATTTTGTGATCTTTCTGAAGTGGAAGATGCTAGGCATCTGATTTTAAATTGTCCTGGGACTCGAGATATGAGAGACCACATGTTCGAAACAATGGAGGAGATAGTAGATGGCAATAGGAGCTATGAACAAATCCCCTTTGTCGATCGGTTCCAGGTTCTTCTCGGAACTTCGGTAGATGGCCTAGGTCTCCATTATATGGTCATGACATGACAAGTGCATTCCACATCGGAAATATGTATAACCAAAGGGTTAAGTCCAGAAAAGGGATAGGTTAGTTTGCGCTAATGAGGAAATGGACTGATCCGGTATCCGACCTAAGCTTTTTCTCTAGGACAACCTCTTACCTCTGTGTATATCCTGGAAATTGAATCCGTATGTACACCAATTGTACCACTGTATTATTAATTTTCAAATGTATTTCATTGATTCTTCTTTATATCTTGTATAATCGATGTTCAATTATGTACAACTGTATGAATTTTTATGATGGAAATCATAGTCAATAAATATACATACATACCATCCAAAGCACAAGAACGCAAAGATTTTTAAAAATCACCCAAACCCTGGTATGTTGGTATTCATTTGATCGATCTCAATGAGTACCTTCATATGAGTACCCATTTGCCAGGGTTTTTAGTAATTTCTCAGCTCTTTTGCATAATTTTGTATTGGCAAAATTAGCCAACAGCAGCATAAGGGTTAAGCCATAAGATAATTAACGTGGACAATAATTACTCGGGTCATTATTAAAAGTTGAATATCTGAAAACTGAGTTGAAAGTATACATCCTCACGTATGCCATTGTATACGTGTAGTTTACATCTCATAGTTCTAGGCTCATGATAAACGTATCAATAAGTGGCTATTTTGATGTGATGTGGCACCCTTGAAAACATTACCGGCTGTGCTTTTGTTACTCACAGAACGTGGTTTATGTAGCAAATGCCTATTTTTATGTCCTGTCAGAAGTCAAAGTGGCTATAACATGACATTGGACATAGGGTGGCGGGGTTCATATTTGTGTCATGTTCTAAAACACTGGTGGCATCGAAGACTATTGTTATTCACTTTCAGCCAAATAATGAGATGAGGCTATTGGTCAAAAAGCTCTAGCTTGAAGAAATATGCATGGATAGAACAGACAACGAAGTCGTGTGGGACCAATTTCAAGAGGAAGGCTCATCCACCCTATCAGCCCTGAGGAGTTGGACGGGGATGTGTAGACCGAACTATCTGACTCTACATTTGCCTAGATGTTGATTTTCTATATTAATTTTGATATTTGGACGTTTATTTGATATGTTCAGGATATCGTCGCAAACTGGAGTCAGAAGACCACATATTGTAAAAAAGACCCGTCAGAATAACGGGCCTGTACAAGCCAGTCAATTTTTACCTGTGTAGATTTCAACCTGGGGCGCAATGGGACTTGCAGTTGTTTGTAAGTAATGTACCAACAGTTCACTTTTGAATATTTTCAATATTTCTCTGGAATAATCCATTGTGGCTAATAGTGGTTTCAATACCTGGCTCCACACTGTGAGGTCGCACGTTCGAGTCTCCACTGGTTCCCTATCAGTGGGTCGCCTTGTTCGCTGTATAAATGTGCGACGTTTGGTATGGCTGTTTAGGGTGCTTTTGCAACTGAGAGACTCCTTTGAACTACTTGTGAACAGAAGGAACTTCTTCCATTTCCAGGTGCCTGTCTCTTCGCGATATGTCCTAATAGCTGTGGAAAGCAACAAGTTTTCTACCTCCCTTGCTCTACTATTGCTCTGAAAACAAGGGCGTGCCAAACATAGCCTGCGCGGTTTCGACTCACAATTGCATGAATGGGGAAAAGGTTGAAAAACGCGCCCCTACTTGTAGGTGGAGCTTCTGCAGACTAGCTGACTGCATACGAAGCCCGTAAGACCACAGTCTGCTGCTACGTTATACCAAAGAACAATAAAAGTAAAATACATTCATGTGCGTCCAGCTCCTTCGTAGAATATACTGTACAAACAATAGGGCTTCTTCCTTTATATCTAAGATGACGTAGTGTATGGACTGAATAATATAGACAGAAACAAAGGTTCCTATGTTTCCCGCAGGCGATGTGTCTCACTGGATTGACGGGCAGCGAGCATTCCGCGCTGCAGCGCTAGGTAGCTCCGCCTCTGAGATCGTTGGCGCACAATATCGCACTCCATGTCACATGTAGAATGAAATCCTAATAAAACCTAATCGACCATTTTTCATTTCAGTATTGTCACCAATGATCATTAAACCAATGAATAAGCACTTCCTGCCTTTCCTACTTGCCTCGTTCTTACTGCCACCATTGTCACAGATCAGCACTAAGTAGTGATCGATAAAGTCCTCAAGTGTATCATTGTTGTCCTACTTTGACCATACGTGGTTTACCTCTGCATAGTGTACTGAGAAAGGCTGTGTTCAATTGCTAACTTGGCCATCTTTTTAACGGATAATTACTGGGACTGGTTCACCAATCGCCTCCGTTCCAATGTACAACACATTTGCAAATATTTAGTACTGATAAGTGAAACTTCCACATTGTTTGAAATGCATAGAATCAACGATACATTTGATCCATCTATCTTGTTTTCATTCATTAAATAAAATAATAGTTATGTGTTGGTTAATAAACATAATTAGTTAAATTCATCCATTCATTATTTATTTATTAATTCATATATTATTTATCTACCTATTTATGTTTGTGTTCGTTTAACTAGCTATCTATTCATCCATTTATTTAATCATTTATTTGTCTTTCCATTTATCTGATGATGTATTTGTCTATGTATTTACTTACTAGTATTTTTGTTTGTTTGTTTGTCAACTACCGGTGTGTTCATTTCCCATGGACTGTTTGCGAAGTATAATGTAATAAATGGCAGCTAATGTCAGCGTAGTTGACAACATGAGTATGTTAGCTGCCGCACTCCATTTAGCACAAGCTCAATTGTCAATTAGTTAGGTTGCTTCGCGTGTTGGGGAATTACAATATGAAGAATGGCGGGTGTGCGTTATATGAGTGTTCGTGATCGAGACAGCCTTATTTAAGAAGCTCCTGTTACCTGATGGTTAGACGCGAGGCTCTCAGGTTTCTACTTTAGTGTGTGTTAAATGCCAATAATCGGGCTGGCCATGTCGACTTGAGAACCTCATAAATCTTTAACCAGGAACCTCAGACCAGTATATTGAGTAGACTAATCAAGTCTGTGATTTGTGTCTGCTGTTAGGAGTATTCTAGGATGTTAACTGATTGACATTTAGCACTCAGATATTTCATAGGAAATATTCTATAGAAAGATACCTGCTTAATTGTTAATGTGTTGTTGATTTTTGTTGTTATTGTTTTGCTTTCAATCCAAAAATCCAAACACTGGGCAGGCCCCTGAGGCAGGTCTGTGGGCGAATGGTATTTACCAAGAGTAATCTATAGCAACTGACCTGCCTGACAACTGACAATCCTCTCTCGGGGAAGTTATTCCTGGTGGAAACCCCACAGGGATGTCATATTTGTATATTACCAATTCACATCTATATTGTACATTTCAGAGATGCTGTGCCACTATTATATATACTGGATGCCTACAACGAAAGTCCTTGGTGCACCCTACGGTCAAAGGAAAATCAGCATTGTTAGTACCATAAGTATATATAGTATTCCTAACTACCTACGTGTATACCTCACATCGACTTATGACCTTACTGACCTATCTCCCTGCCGATATACGTAGTTCATACCTTTCCTTCTCCTTCTCGGTAGCCACTAGCCTTCATATCAACCACCTTCATAACTAACGTATTGCCAATCTACCCGCCTCCATCTACTGATCTACCTACCTTATGGCTATCCCCTACGTACCCCCGCTTTACCTAGTTTATACCTTTCCTTCTCCTTCTCGGTAGTCACTAACCTTCATATCAACCACCTTCATAACTAACGTATTACCAATCTACCCGCCTCCATCTACTGATCTACCTACCTTATGGCTATCCCTTACGTACCACCACTTTACTTAGTTTATACCTTTCCTTCTCCTCGGTAGTCACTAGCCTTCATATCAACCACCTTCATAACTAACGTATTACCAATCTACCTGCCTCCATCTACCGATCTACCTACCTTATGGCTATCCCCTACGTCCCCCGCTTTACTTAGTTTATACCTTTCCTTCTCCTTCTCGGTAGTCACTAACCTTCATATCAACCACCTTCATAACTAACGTATTACCAATCTACCT
This sequence comes from Maea johnstoni, assembly GCA_963942565.1. NCBI lineage: Eukaryota > Metazoa > Annelida > Polychaeta > Spionida > Magelonidae > Maea > Maea johnstoni. The sequence goes on along the minus strand of OZ012694.1, from coordinate 42,427,925 downwards.
GCCTCCATCTACCGATCTACCTACCTTATGGCTATCCCCTACGTACCCCCGCTTTACTTAGTTTATACCTTTCCTTCTCCTTCTCGGTAGTCACTAGCCTTCATATTAACCACCTTCATAACTAACTTATTACCAATCTACCCGCCTCCATCTACCGATCTACCTACCTTATGGCTATCCCCTACGTACCCCCGCTTTACTTAGTTTATACCTTTCCTTCTCCTTCTCGGTAGTCACTAACCTTCATATCAACCACCTTCATAACTAACATATTACCTATCTACCCGCCTCCATCTACCGATCTACCTACCTTATGGCTATCCCCTACGTACCCCCGCTTTACTTAGTTTATACCTTTCCTTCTCCTTCCCGGTAGTCACTAACCTTCATATCAACCACCTTCATAACTAACTTCTTACCAATCTACCCGCCTCTCACCTACCAATTTATTTACCGTATGACTATCTCCCTACATGGCCCCTAATACCTACCTCATTCCTATCTACCCACCTGCCTATCTAATACTAACTAAAGCTAGGGTCTCACATGAGTTTGCACGAATTCGACTTTATGTAAATGATATGGTGATGAGAAAAAACCCCAAATTTTGAGTCGAATGCGAGTTTTCGGAAAAGCTCGCATTCAATGTTTGTCGAGAGTTAGGCAATTCGAAAACAAGGTTTGTTTTGGCGCCAAAATAAAAGTCGAATTCCATTTTCTAAACATGTCGAATGCGGCGAAATTCCCACTACTTCCAATGTCGGGGTCCTTCCATCGCTACACGGTCGAATGCAATGGGGTTTGCTGTTTGTCATTAACATAATGACTTGCCTCATTTGCATAACGTCGCATTCGACACAAGTATGTCGAGTGCAATTTTGCGATGATGCATTCGATGTAAGCGAAGTCGAATGCGTATATTATATGTGCGCATTCGACTCAATGAGTTTCAGCGGTATTTGCAGGATAGAAAAGTAGCCTTGCACATTGATAATGTCGTATTCGACAAAGTAATATGTCAAATGCGAGTTTAAAATGTCGCATTAGACTTTTCAAATGTCAAATGCGATCATTACATTTAGCATTCGACATCTTAAAAGTCAAATGCGACTTTCCAATGGCGCATGCTAATTTCAATAAGTCGAATGCGCAAATAAGTTGTGCGCATTCGACACAAACTACATTTATTTTCCCACGGTCATGAAGTCGAATGCGCATGATATATGTCAAATGTGACTTTAAAAAAGTCGCATTCAACAATTTATTGTTTAAATTGTCGCATTAGACCGACTAATATTGAATGCGACATGTTATATGTCACATTCATAGTTTAATAACTCGAATGCGACAACACGTTTATGCAGACTTAGTGTTTTTCAATAATCGCATTCGAATTAATGCGAACTTTTAAAGTTCGAATGCGATTTTCCAAGTAGAATGCGAACTTTTAACAGTCGCATTCGACACAAGCTGTCACTCAAACTTGTCATTTGCATAAAGTCGTATGCGCAAAGTGTTTTCGACATAGTTGGACCTTTCAACATTTTAGCGGTCGAATGCGACTTGAAGCGATCCCACATCGCATTCGACACGAAAAAATTACCATCTTTTTTGCCTAACCCCGCGACTTTTTGCCATGTCGAATTGAGTCGAATTTGAGTCGAATTTGGTCGTATTCGACTTTTCCAAATATTTGTCGAATCAGGTCGAATTCCTGCAAACTCCATGTGAGACCCTAGCTTAACCTAGATATCTACCACATACATACCTATAACTTATTCCCACTCTACCTGTCTCTCACTTACCGATCTACCTACCGTATGGCTATCCCCTACATACCCCCTCATACCCTTCATACCTACCTACCTGCCTATCTAATACTAAATAACCCTAAAGTATATACCACCTTCAAAACTAACTTATTCCAAATTTACCTGCCTCTAAACTACCAATCTACCTTACTATCCTCCTACATACCTACCTCATACCTACCCTTTGCCTACCTACTTGCCTACCTTATACTAACTAACGTATATATCTACCACCTACATACGTAACTTAGCCGCATTCTACCTGCCTCCCACCTACCAACCTATCTACTTGCCTAACTATCCTGTTATATACCCACCTCATATATCCCATTCACATAGTCTATGGTTGACCATTTTTACCTCTGCGTTTCCTATCGAAACTTTGCACCTCTTAGGAACACTTACATTTGTATGTATATACCTTATTTCTGTCTCTGCACTGTAAAATGTTGATTTTGCTCATTAGGTCCCATTGTAAAATGTGTCCAATGCAAACAGTATAAATGTGCGCAAACTCGCGTGGAATTTTACAGTACGTACCTAATGAGCAAAATCAACGTTTTACAGAGTTGAGAAAGAAATTGGGTATATAGATATACGACACAGTGATCCTAAGAGGTTTGCCAAGTTTGGATAGGAAATAAAAACTTCATTAATAAAATATATGTATGACTATTCAACCAAAAAGAGGAAAAACGGTCTGCTAAGCTTGGGAAAGCTGTCAATGAGGTGGGGTAATAGGTTTCTCAATTGCTGCGATTCCCTCCATCGCCTACAACTGGCT
>OZ012694.1:42397830-42422830 GCA_963942565.1 Maea johnstoni | reverse complement strand
TAGGCCTAGATCTAGAACAGAACTGAGCTTGAGAGACCATATCTTTATATAACCATATAATATAGTGTTTATATATTGACAGCGTCTCTTTAAAAATCACAATTCTGTGTACAAGTTACGTAATAAAACTAGTGATATGGTTTAGAATAAAACTAGTGGTATGATTTTTCTGCATGATCTGGCTGTTGTAAAATATAAAATTCCATTCGAGCAAGTTTTAACTTGTCAATTTGCCTCTTTCGAAAAATACATCCTAGCGTTACTTTTCACCTGCCCTGGATTCTGTGAAATTTAAAAAAAAACTGCAAAAAAACGGCATTTTTTGAGACGTTTTTTGAAAAAAAGTTCCAAGGATAGGAATACGGTGCTTCTGAAAGGTATTTGCTAATTGTACCTGTTGATCACTTGACCAGCATAGCAAATTTGGAGTATCCCAGAGAATTGCAAGTGTCCATACCACCCCAACTTAGAAAATGTCACCCTCACCCCTAAAATCAGTGAGGTACCAAACTTCAATTGGCCCTCCAGGTCATATGTACCCGCGATATAAGTGCAGACAAGCTGATCTGAACAGCTGAGGGTATAAGGTTTTTGGAAATATAGGTCTCCGAAATTCCCCAGGAGGAGGGGAGGGTTTCGCCCATCAGCTCACGGACTAGTTGTATTTCTTTTCAGCTCCAGAAAAGCCGTATAATCTCTCCTGCATGATCGTTCCTCTGACCAGCGACATTTCGCAGGAGGTTTCTTCCGGCACTGAGCTCACCTCCGCTAATGACACGGCCCCTGCCAAGAAAGTTGACGTCATCGTGTCATGGCAACCACCGCCGTACACTTCGCCCACCAACAAGATAGAGAAATACAAATTACAATTACGTCTCATCCCCGCGCTAAGGCTTAGCAGCAGCGTCGAGCCGCACTTCGATGAGACGGAAATTAGCGGAGTAAGTTGCCCTTTATTGTCAGTGTCGTGCTGCGAATGAGTGCTGAGCCTTGAGGATTATAAAGACTCTTTCCTGTCAAATTAACAGGCGTGTTTGCTTTTTCACACTTTTGATTAATGAGACATCTGTACATGCAGACAACTTTGTGAACCCATCCAGCAGTAGGTGACATAGATGTACGTTACAAATGTAGTGCACGTTATATATTCATTTCAAAAAAAAATTAAACATATAAGAAATATACACAAGTCCCAAAACTTTAAGTCAGAAGATTAAATGGAAATCATTATTGCAGCTATCCCTTAAGTTTAGGATGGTCCCGTGCCAGTTTATTCTCTAGGGGGAAATGGGAAATATATATATATATATATATATATATATATATATATATATATATATGTATCTTTCATTTCGTCCTATCGATAAATTGAATGAGAAGAACTAATGTAAAACACAAAACATGATCCACGAACAATAGAAATTAAGGAAGATGTACACTACATTCTATAAAGATTTGCATGGTTAATAATTAAGGGAGGTTTTAAAGCATACGTTCAATGCATTTAAAGGCTAGACACAGACAGTTGCCATTCGTGAGTATCAGCTAGCCTATGCCTAGATATATAAAGAAGTGATATAAATTAATTAGGAAATTGAACACTGAAGTAAGCTGTGATAACCATTAGTAAACATCAGGAAAAGTGAGCCCTAACACAAACAAAAACATGAGCGCACTCAAATGAAAGCTTGGTCAGTGAGAATTGCTACTAAACACATAATGGAAGGTGTTGAGGAACATTAAGGAGTATGCATACGTTTTAGTAGGTGTATTATTATCATAGTAAAATAAGGGACCAGATTATTTTGTTTTAAAATCGCCTTCCCTCTATCTGGAAGAAGAGATATTCCGGATCGAATGGACCAGGGATTGTTTCCATACTAGGTCTAAGTGGTTACTTGCCAATAGATAATCGTGAACCTCTAGAAAACGGGGAAGATAACTGTTTATGTTCAAAACAGACGTCAAAAGCACGTATAAGCGTATCTGATTTACATATCCTCGCAGCTATAAGGTTCGCTATAAGTCAACACCGCAAAATTGTAAATTCAAAGCAAATCATTTTCCATTAAAGTCGACTGCATTAATGACTCCCTTCGCGTATCGATGAGAGCCAAACAAACTGACCGAACCCACTAGTTCCCATAAATCATGTGGTTTGGCCTGGTAACTCTAAAAATGTGCATCATTAAGAAGGTGCCTTTGCGACTAAACGACCCCATGGGACTGTTCGTAAAGGGAATCTAAGTTCTTATCTCGTTGCCATATAAAACATGAAACTGAACCACTGAGGGTCTGCATTGATGGCCGCGAGTTCTAAAGCATTGCCACTGACTGCTAGCTGTCTCTCATCACTGAGGGCCTACTTTGATGGCCATGAGGTCTAAGACATTACCACGGACTGCTAGCTGTCTCTCATCACTGAGGGCCTGCCTGATGGCCGTGAGGTCTAAGGCATTACCACTGACTGCTGGCTGTCTCTCGCCTCTGATGGCCTGCCTTGAAGGCCGTGAGGTCTATGGCATTGCCACTGACTGCTAGCTATATCTAACCTCTGAGGGTCTGCCCTGAAGGCTGTGAGGTGTAAGGCTTCGCCACTGACTGCTAGCTATCTCTCATAACTGAGGGCCTACCCTGGCGGTCGTGAGGTCTAAGGCATTACCACTGATTGCTAGCTGTCTCTCACCACTGAGGGCCTACCCTGATGGCCGTGAGGTCTAAGACATCGCCACTGACTGCTAGCTGTCTCTCACCACTGAGCGCCTGCCCTGATGGCCGTGACGTCTAGGGCGTTGCCAATGACTGCTAGCTGTCTCTCAACACTTCCAGGTTCGAATCCCAGCGCGGGAATGTGAGAAAGTTTTCAGTTAATTAGTGTCAGGGGATGGTTTTCGCTGGGTGCTCCGGTTTCCTCGACCAGTTACAACTGGTAAGTCATACAAAGTGACGAAAATTCCCATCAAAATTCAAAAGTTACCTTGAAAATAGTTACATAAAGCATTACCCAATTGCGAACGAGTAATTGTGTAACAATACAACGATACCCAAGCCCCTCCCCCCCCCCCCTCCATAAAAAGTGACGTCACTTGAAATACTGATTACGCCTACCAGTTATTGTCAAGCATTCCGTTAATACGCAAATAGAAACCTGTCCTGTGCAGTGTGGCGTTTGTTGTGATGGGTCCCTGTAGGCCGGCTGTGATTTTCCCACAGCCTTGAGATGAGTACTATTTGCTTCTGAAGTACCTCGTTGTTAGTGCTACCCACGTAAACTCCGCCGCGGGTAGCTTTTTCATTATGACTCTACTGATTTATTGAGTAGTTAAGACACATCTATTGCCCTTAAATATCCACGTAACAATATGTGATGACGTCCTCTGAGGGCAGTCGTCGCAGACGTTATGATCTGTGCAACTGGTGCTAGTTGCCTCCCAATACAGTGCATTGATTCGCCTGACTGTAGTGTTGGTTATACATAGAACTCCCATTCAACAGCCTTATGACGTCGTGCGTTACCAATATATGGTTTGGATGCGGCTTTCAACCAAAATATTTTTTTTACAATAATTTACATATGTCCAATGTCACCAATTAAGGAAATGATATTTGATAGTCTTTGATGAGATTTATGTCTTAGTACTCCATTATACAAGACATTCAAAGTACGTATTCTAGTATGATATTTCAAGCGAACCTCAGCACGCATAATCACAACCATTCACTTCGGTCGGTTTGGAGTCGATTTGTTCAAAACGGTTCATAATGCTTTCGTTGACGATGTAACCCAAATGTCATTATGTCTAGTCAGGAAGCAATACCGGAAGATGTGACACTAGCATACATTTTTGTGTCAGCAATATGCGTTTCTAATCTAATACATGGGTACTGATTTGAATGAAGCCTTTTTGCCGAAACTAAAATTGTTTTATTTGAAACCTTTTGGGACATTTTTCTTCAAAAATGACCAAGATATGCGTTTTTTTATAATATAAATCTAAACACACCGAGGTCAGAACAGGAATTTTGCACCCGGAACACTTCTACACTGATAGCTGGCCAGGAGCGATTTGTGAAAGAATTACATAGGAATGCAACATAAAGATGCTTGTTTCTGAGTCTCTTTACCAAAACATTACCAAAAACGGACATTTTAGTAAGTTTCCTCATAATGAATTTATACACTGCCCACCATTTAAATCCTGTCTATTAATTTACAAAATGAAATAAAACGTGAGTAAGTTGCTCACTCTAGATGAGTTATGAGAATGCAGACTCTGGAAACTTTTGAGATGAAAACCGGTAAAAATGTCTAAAATGCCATTTTCGTATTTTCTCTTATAGAATAACTATGTATACCAATAAACACATGGCATTTGGCATGAGTAAGACTGTAATGTTGCTTATTGTTCACGCTCTTAAAATGTGTGTAAGGTATGCAGTATTATTGTATCGGGGATAGTTTTGACAAGTTATGGCAAAACACACATTATTGGGAATTTGACGTAATTAGTGAATATTAAGGCTTCCAACCATTTACATTCTACATGAATGAAATGTTTAATGTAAAATATCAGGGTTTTTTTCATTAGTTTGTTGTATCATATGTTTCCACTTCAACGTTCCTGCAGTTCTCTATTTCGATACATTGTCAAGCTGCTGTGCAATGTAAGGCTGTTGCAGGTCTATCAGATTTCTAATTTTTGGCGACATTTGCAGGATTTGCAAATGCATCCTGTTGTTAACTGACAGCTTATACATTCAATGCATTCATCAGGAATGGGAGATATACTCCTGTGCTGTGGTGAGATTTTCCCATCCACCAGCTCCTATCCAAGCAGGTAAAGGTTAGGTACTATGTGAGCTGGTTCAGCTGCCTGTCTAGGGGATTCTCCCTGGCCTAGTGGTTACGATACCTGGCTCCAAAGCGTGAGGGTTCGCTATGAAATATGTGGCATGGCGTTGTGGAGGACTGTCTTTGTTGCTTCTTCAACTGCAAGGACCCCTTGTAGCTATCATACAGGGTATATAATTTCTTCCATTGCCGGTTTCTATCTCGTCGGAATATGACATAAACTGTTGAAAGCGACGTAAAATAATTGCCCTCCCTCCCTCATAGTGTAGCAGCAGAGACCAAAAAAGTGGCTTATTTTAGCAGAAACCCCAGCCGGCGGTTGAACAAGCGACATCATACATCAAACGAAAGGGAGTAATGTCTACTTTTCCAATATATCTATTGCCTGTCTGAAAAACTTCGTATGTGACTTTTATTAAAACTTTAAAGTCCAAAAATAGTCAATTTTAACCCGTTTCTACATATGTACCCTAAATGTGAGGTAAATCAGTGCAGACACAACTTCAACATTTCATTTTACGTTTTCCCATAAGACAGGGAGCCTATTAATTGGCAAGACTAATTTTAATGAGAAATATTGGTAGGAAGGCCACCAAACAATAATTTAATTGATGGACATTTTTTAAGTGTTTTCACTACTTCAAAAAGGTTGCCATGGAAACTGTGCGATATCTCTAGTTGTATAACTTTTGGGTTCCTGCATCACGCAGTTTGTGAATACTGAGATTCTTAGCTTTCATTTGATGTACATGTATGATATCGCTTGTTCTACCGCCGGCTGGGGTCCATCCAAAATTCTGGTCCTTTGCTGCTTCACTGATCAGCTGCCTTTTTCCATATCAAAGCATTGCAGTCACTTCTCATAGTGTGTAGTTCCAGCGCATCTGATATGCTGCTTTTAGTCTTTCCCTTGCTTTGTCAAAGGATACGTATAAGGTAAACCATGCAATATACAAGAAAATGCTTGATCTGATCATGTACTTCGTGGGTAATGTCCTTTTCATATAGACTTGCAAGGAGGTCGGGTTGTTTTCGAAACGCTTTCCATTCTGTCGCTTTACTGTGTTCTCCTATCTTGAAACTAACATCACAGCCGGCCACAGCAAAGCCAGCTGGCAATGCTCTCCCAACGTCCTGTGGGAGCTTATCTTTCAGTTGCAGAAGTACCAGATACAGCCCTCCACAACGCCACATTTGCGTCCAGGCCAACCCGCGTGTGGGGAAATATGTTTATAAGCTAGTAACAGAAAACTCAATTTTACCACCATAGTTGAACAGAAATGCCACACAATAGTGTCATAGAAAACATGCTCAGTTGCGGCAACATGTTTTTGTTTAAATGATCCTGTATGTATGTATATTTATTGACTGTAATATAAATTACAAAAATTCATACATGAATATAAATTTAAAAAATAGAGTTTACAGAATACAAGAATAGAGGTAATCAAAATTAAGTGATAAAGTTTGAAATTATACGAATAAAAGGTTCTGGTTTTGTAAGAAACCAGATCCATATGCTTGGTTTCATTTTTTACAGATAGCACTTTTACATGGTAGCATAAATTCACTTAAATATAAAGCTGACGTACCACGCTAATACAGATTCTGAAAGAAGTGAAGGGATATTATGGCATAAGAGACAAATATGTTTGGATTTATCCTATGCCAGTTCTATTTCTTAAAATAGTGGTGTACATTAGAAATGCATGTTGCCGACTTTTAACACAAAATGTAAGCTAGGTCATTTCAAGCATGAATTCTTCCTGACTTGTATACAATTTATACAATTATCAATAGCATTGATATTTTTTGGACTACTATTTTAGTGTAGTCTGTATAGTTAATTATGAAATGTATATTGACCCATTTCAGAACTTAACAAAGCTTCGTCTCTACGACCTGTATCCAGGAAGTATCTATAAGATCTGGATAACAGCTGTCACTCTAGGCGGGGAGAGCGAGAAGGCCTGGATCAGTTTCAACACCAGTAGTGAGTCGAAAACCTTTTTTATCTTTTTATTTACGGTGCAGCCCTCAAGATTGATGTACAAACCCTTTATATTTGGTATTCAGGTTATTCAGACCTATTTGTGAGGAACTTGGTCACCAGTAGTCATGACAATTTAGCACAATCTTTGCTGAATCTACTTACAAATGTGGGATATTATACCCTGTGATACTCTAGATTACCCGAATACCCGTATTTGCAAAATGTCGTTTCTTTAACACTAGACGCACCTTTAAGTTTAGGAGGTCAAATTACCCCCAAGCTATTTAGCTTGAATTAGACTCAACTACTTCACTACTGAATTAGACGAAACAACCTCAATAGCTGTTTTGAACATCTCTAATGGGCTTCCCTTTCCCACAGCCCACTGCTGACAACATAGCACCAGCTTGGTAAATATGCTAATTATTTTCAAATTCTTAAAATCTCATTAAACACAAGTACAAACATTATGATTTTTATAGTGCATTATTTTTTTGTGTATATGTTTTCCATATCATCATTTGATATTAAAAATAACGATATATTCACGTGTTCTTTGCTTCCAGTTCCGAGGAGCAAAGGGGATGGTAGTAACTTGACAGACACTGGTCAGACCAACCTGCGGCTGGCCCAGGCTGGCGGGGAGCTCAGTATTCTCTATATCATCTTCATTCTCTTCGGGATAATCTTCTTTGGCATAATCCTATCTGTGGTCGTGGCGTTCTATAACAGGAAAAGGAAGAAAGGCTACGGTAAACCCATGGCTCCTGTCCATAGTACAGAGGTAGGTACATGCATGTAGACGACTTTTAAAACCCTTAATCATATTGTTAAAATGTAAGTTACACAGCAAATTACCTTCAAATACAACTCCAAACGCTCAATTCCTAACCCTTTTTTCCAAGAAAATGTGACGTTTTACGTATTTATGCACACTTACACACACATGCATATATATATATATATATATATATATATATATATATATATATATATATATATATATATATATATATGTATATGTATATATATATATATATTTATATATATATATATATATATATATATATATATATATATATATATATATATATGTATATATATATATATATATGTATATATATATATATATATGTATATATATATATATATGTATATATATATATATATATGTATATATATATATATATATATATGTATATATATATATATATATATATATATATATATATATATATATATATATATATATATATATATATGTATATATGTATATATATATGTATATGTATATATATATATATATATATATATATATATGTATATATGTATATATATATATATATATGTGTGTATATATATATATATATATATATATATATATATATATATATATATATATATATATATATATATATATACATATATATATATATATATATATATATATATATATATATATATATATATATATATATATATATATATATATATATATATATATAAATACATGTGATAGAGCACATTCAGTTAACAACTGCTGTTGACAAGTAATCTACAAAAGGTCTATAAATGACACAATCAACTGCCACTGTATATATATATATATATATATATATATATATATATATATATATATATATATATATATATATATATATATATATATATATGAATAGTTTATTCAAGTTCGTGTTTATTTCATAGCAAGTCTCATCATAAACGAAATTAACTTATTATTGCTCAAGCATTTTATTGAAAAGTTCATTTCAATAGTGTTATGATGAGTTTTATTAATACTGAATGGAGTTTGCATTTATTAGATATTTGAGCACTGAAATCTCTAGAAATGCTTTCTCTGAGCAGAACCGTTCATGCATAGCTATCGGTCACTTGGGGCAGTGAAGTGGTTAGGATGAACGTGGTGGGTGTCAATTATAATGAAAGGAAATGTCTCATCCTCAGCTAAAGCCATTCATTATAGGTATTGTAGTTTCCTTGTCATTTGCGTCATGAAACTGATACCACGACAACACAATAAATAACAAGGACATGTCTGTAATGTGTTATCTCTACCCACCTACTGTTACGAAACGAACTGTACACCACCATGAGTATACAATCACAATATGACACCCTTTTCCTGTTTACGTGTGATCGACACTTAAAGCGCTCATACCTTACCCTAATACGGCAGACATTTAGTTCCTGCTCCAGTCGACCAGAAATTTGCCAATGCCTGGTATTACAAACACCACTGGATGCATCCGTAAACAGGACACTGTAACTGTGTCGGAATCGTGTGTGTATTTGTGTATTAATACGGGGCTGCCAACGCATTTAGTGCAGCAATTTTCCAAATTTCGTGTGAGATCTAGGAACTGGTTCCCTAGGGAACCAGGAAAAGAAACGCACACTAAAAATGTATGACTTCAAGCTTCAAGTTTCCGTGATGGGTACCGTAGAGTGGATGAGGTTAATTGACAGCCACTGTATCTTGAAATAAAGTTATGTTTTTTTTACTATCGAGTCATTTGTAAATGGAAATCAAAAAATAAAATGAATGAATGTATACAATTTTCATCAAAAGCATAGATTCTAGAACCATGCGTTAGAATGAAATTAAGACATCGAGTATGCTAATCCTTTAGCAAGTCAGCTAAATACAGGCTAGATACAGGCCTAGATCCATCTTCATTACGTCGTGCCACCTTATCGTTCAGATATAATAATAATAATAATTGGAATTTATATATCGCCGTTTCCATTCATAAAAATTTCAAAAGCGCTGCACATTGTCATAGTTTGAGTCCTAGTCATCAACGCCTCAGTGGGCGAGCCTGAAAAGGTGTGTTTTGAGACACCTCTTGAAGGCCTGACATGATGTAGAATCCTTCAGGTGTTGTGGAAGCGCATTCCATAATCTCGGTGCACTAATGGAGAAAGCGCGATCTCCAAATTTGAGTCTAGTCCTAGGCTCATCCAGAAGGCTCTTTGCTTCTGATCGTAGATGACGTCTGGGTTTATAAGGCACGAGCAGCTCCTTGATGTAGTTAGGAGCAAGTCCGTTTAGCGCCTTGTATACCAGCAGTAGGACCTTAAATTGGATGCGGAATTTGATTGGGAGCCAGTGAAGCTTGATGAGGACAGGTGTGATATGTTCATACTTCTTGGTTCTCGATGCTATCCTTGCAGCACTGTTTTGTAGTCGCTGCAGTTTTGCAAACAAATCCTGTTGTATTCCAATTAGGAGAGCATTTCAGTAATCAAAGCTAGACATCACCAGCAACTGCATCACTGTTTTTGTGGCATATTCTGTTAACACACGTCTCGCTTTTCCGATATTTCTCAGGTGAAAGCTAGATTTTTTGACAACACTTTTGACATGGGGTGCCATGATCATTTGAGAGTCAAACATAGCTCCCAGATTCCGCACAGTCTCAGATGCAACAGACACATCAGTCCCCACTACAGAGAGTGACTTAATGTTCAGTTCAGCTAGGTGTTTCTGAGAGCCGAATAAAATGTTTTCAGTCTTGTCATTGTTGAGTTTCAGCTTGTTCTGAGACATCCAGACACTAATGTCACACAAACATTTCTCAAGATTTAGGATTTCACATTTGACAATTGCGTTATCACTTGTCAATTTAAATGATAAGCAGAGCTGGGTGTCATCAGCATAACCACGATTGTTCAGACCATAGGATCGGATTAGCTGTGCTAGAGGTATGATGTATATTAGGAACAATAGTGCACCCAACACAGATCCCTGGGGTACAGACAACAGGGTTTCCTGATTTTCGGAGAAGCCATCATTTATTTTAATCCTCTGTTTCCTGCCTAGCAGGTACGATTTGAACCACTGTAGAGCCGATCGTTTAACTCCCAAGAACAGACTCCATCCTAGATAAAAGGATGGAGTGATCGAATGTATTGAAAGCAGCGCTAACATCGAGTAACACAAGGATGGCGGCCCCACCCTGATCGAGAGCGTGAAGGATGTCGTTCTGTACCCGCACAAGTGCAGTCTCAGTGCTATGACATGCTCTGTATGCTGATGCATGGGTTCATGTAGTTGATTAATAGTCATGTAATTGGTAAGCCTTGCTGCAACTACCCTTTCCAATACTTTTGACAAGTTGCTTACAGGACGATAGTTCTTGAGCACCTCCGGGTTGAGATCATCTTTCTTCAGTAACGGAGTGACTAACGCCTGTTTCATGGAGTCAGGCACGTTGGCACTTTGCAACGACAAATTCACTAAAATCGTAACCATTGGAATAAGCTCATCTACTGAGTCTTTCACCATCCAAGTGGTAGCGGCATCTAGGGAGCAGTTCTTAGTCGGTGATTTTGCGAACCTTGCTTTCAGTCACGGCCGAGAAAACATTCAGCGAACATGTTAATGCCGGGGTAGGTATATTGAACTGGTGTCTGGAGAGATCTGACAGCTCATCGCGTATCTTACATACTTTGTCAGATATACACCATATTACATGACAGGATATGGTCACACAGAACTTTTTAAAGTCACTTGTTACAACTTTCAACCCTCAAGAGCATGCTAAAACTCCTATATTAAGCTGCACGCCAGAGTATCGTATACTTCCTAAACTAAATATACCACTTTCTTGTAGTCATTTCCATGAAAACCGCTTTTATACTCAATTTTCTGCTGCAAGTGGAAATCTGTATGGCTGTCACATCTAGCGTCAACACTCCATCGTATACTGCTACTAGCTGGCTGCATTTGACCCATATAGATAAGGACCTGCACGCCAGTGCCGGCCGGGTGGGTAGCGTTCTCTAGGGAGTGCGAATGACAGGAAGCATTGCTCCCAACCGTCCGGGCCACCACGGTACCGTGGTGGCCAGGACGGTTGGTACTGTGGCCATATCCTGTAATGTAGGGTTATATTGCACAATTCATTTAACAATATTCTATCGTCTTTGCGCCCAGTGGCGGCCACCATTTTAAAAATCCATCTGTTGCCATGGTAAACCAGCCAACGGTTGTCATGGCACAACTAGAGGTAGAAATATACTGGTGTCCTAACTATGAACGTTGTGTAAAGCATTGTTAGGATCCCAATATAGATTTGTAATATTGGACTCCTAACATTGCCAGTTGTTGAAAGCAATGTCAGTCACCCATTTTAGTACTGAAAGAAAATGACCAATCAGCTGCTGGAATCAGGGTGGGGCAGATGATATATACGTTTAGAGCATGAGAGGGGTGTATAGTTATATCATATGTGTTTTTCTGCGACAATGTTGAAACTCCCCTGATCCGTTTGGATCATTGGATAGTCATTTCCAGCATACAAACGGTAGCAAAAGAGTAAGTGTACATGTGTTGATTTCTTTGCTTGTATTCAGTTAGCCAATGCACGTCGGCCGAGCCAAGTACCACTGTCGCCACTCTCTAGACAACCCTCTGACGAGGCTCCTCTTGTGACGTCACCAGGTTTGGACGAATACGAGATCGATTTCGGTAGCCTGATTCTGGGCCAGGAACTAGGTCAAGGGGCGTTCGGACGTGTGCTCAAGGGATACATGAAATATTACCCGAATATTCTAAAACAAACATCTGATGGCAAATCTCCAGCCGTGGCAGTCAAATTGACCAAAGGTAAGGTGCACACTAAGGTATGGACAATAGTCGTAGTAATCACCTCTAATACTTTACATTACGATTTACCCAAAGGACGAAAAATTGCAGTTGTTATTCTGTAAAAAAATCGTTGTGTCTTTGTTTCGTTTAAGCATCGTTAAATGTTTAATTTATGTATGTTTATTGACTGTAATGAATGTTACAAAATCATACTTGAGAACGGAAATGTTACAAACAAATATATATAGATATATTACATTGGTATATCGTAAAACATAATCTGATTGCGGCAAATTCAATTTAAAGTGTGATTGGTTATTTTCTCAGAATTTGCCACACCTGAAGATCACCAAAATCTCCTTAAAGAGATCAAACTAATGAAGCACCTGGGCCGTCACCGGAATATCGTTGGCATAGTGGCGTGCTGCACGAAAGGTCCCAGGACCGCTCTCATCATGGACTTCTGTGAACACGGGGACCTCAGGAATTACTTACGGAAAATAAGGGAGAGGGTAAGCTCCTTCTTATTATCGCTTTATATAGATGACTGGTTATAATTAAGGGTATCGTAATCTTCAGAATATATGTAGACACCGGTATGTATTCGAAGCGTTCACTGCTGGATAGTGTATATACTGTGAGGCTCCCCACATTCATTAGACTACTGCCTGGAAGGAAAATGACCCACAATAGTGCCAAAGAAACATTTTCAATTTTGGCAACATGGTCTTTTGAAATCAGCGCACCTGTATTAAGTTGTGGCCGTCTTTTAGCACAAGATGTGATTTCTAGCTTGAACTCTAGTTAATGCTTACCGACTAGTATGCAATTTATACAATCGTCAATCGAATGATATATTCAAATATCAAAAATGTATGCGAAGTTAGCATATTCAGGATTTTAGCAAAAATCTAACTTTCCCAGTTACTAAATCTTTTTCAGATACAAACGCATTTTCAACATCATTTTTATTTTCCCCTAGAATGGCAAAATATCAAAATTAACATTTTTGTTAATATCAGTTTTACATATTTTCTATCACTAATTCTAGTAAAAGTTAACGACTCAAAATGTTATGATCAAACATAATTCTAAGGAATATATATACAAAAAAATAACCCATGCATTTTTAGATACAAATACAGAACAAGCACATGAGCCAGACCTGTTGTCATCGTCCATCTCAGACTTCTCACATGTTCTCACAATGTTCTCAGAAACACCTCTCCTTATTTCAGCACTGTCCCAAGCTGAATCTAGCCCCGAAGCGGCGTGTGTGTGAGAGTATCCGAAGTGGCCAGAATGCTGTGATCTATAACTACAATCTTGCCAGCAGTCAGACGGGGGAGTACGAGTACCAGCGGCACGGTGGTGGGGGCAGTGGTCGTCCCATGTACAGGTCAGACAGCGGAGTCCCCTACAGCCTGGTGGGCAGTCACGGCCGAATACGCTCAGCAAGTGACGGTCAGTCTGATTCATATGTATGTCTACACTCACATAACCTCTGGTAAAAGTTGCTTGCATTTTCGGAAAAAGCAGTGTTCCTTCTAAAGGTATAAGATTTCATTAACGTATGAGCACTTAGTATGATACAAACCCATAAAGTAATTAGTGTGAACTTAGAGATTATGGCAATACTATTTAAACATTATTGGTTTGCATAGTGTCTGGAGCAAGCATTTTGTATTTGTGAATCCTTGTTAGATAAGGATTGCATCATAATGACTTACAGCAGATTTCCTTTTTACAATATGCAATTGTAGCGATGAAACAGATTTTCACCACATAATAGAACATACCCTATCATAGGCCATTCAATATGCAGTTTAACTCTTACTGGATATGTCAACATTATAGCAGATAATGAACTTTAACCGTTTCACTTTATTGCTGCAAAGTTAGATCTATCTAGTGATTGCCCTAAAGATAGACACAACATTCTCAATCATAACGGTCCTCCCAGAGTTCCCGAAGCACCATATTTTGGGTGTGTTAGAATCGTGATCAGTTGTGTTAATAGCAAGAAGATGCTGGGTGCCAAGGTGTTAACCCATATGCTGCTGGTGGCTAATTTGGCCAATACAGAATGATGCAAAAAATCTGGAAAATGGCAGAAACCCTCGCATATGGGTACTCATCTGAGAGTACTCAGGGAGAGCTATCTAATGAATACCAACATGACAGGGTTTAGATGATTTCAAAAATCTTTGCGTTTCTGTGCTTTGAACGAAAGTAGCCTCAGCGTCGGAAGGGTGAATGGTGACGAGATCGTGGACGCCAAGTTGAAATGGCGATAGGATCTTTGGAGTCAACTGTTAATGGCGACATAATATTAATTGCCACGATTGTATAGCAACAGGGTTCTGGAAGCCACGTATCAATGGCCACATGCTTCTGGTTTTCTACTTGTAAATGGCGACAGGATCTTGGAAGGCAAATTGCTTATAACAACAGAATCCTGGGAAGCTGAGTGTTAATTGCAACAGGACGTTTGGAGCCAAAGTGCTATTGGCGATAATTTATTTCAGCCCTATTGTTAATAATGACAACAACCTGGGAGTCTGGGTGTTGAAGGCAGCAGGATTCTGAAAATCAAAGAGTTAATTGTGACCGGTTCCTAAGAGTCAAAGTATAAATTGCAACAGGATGCATGGAGATGTAAATGGCGAAATAATGCAAGGAGCCGGAGAGTTAATGGTTCCTTTCGCTTCTCTTTTACTAAAGGACGGCCAAGGGTCCCGAGTAGGAGATCAATCGATAGAGATGGTTCCAAGGGAAGTTACTCATCTCAAGGCGGTAGCTATGGAAGTGCATCGACAGAGTGGTCAACCCTGCCCAGTAAGTTATAGTAACATACCCGTGATATCACACGACACGATACAATTGAAGATCATGTATGTTTATACAAGATGTTTTAAAGTGTTAGAGCAAGGCACTGGGACAGAAAATCACATGCACGCATGTATCTAATTATATCTGAAATGTATGTTGGATTAAAGCACAGTAGTTTCATAGCATTCTCATCATGTGAAGTACTGGTATATCTAACTATTTCGAAAATTTATATCTTAGCATTAAGATTATGCGTGGTACTTCATTTACGTGCCCCATGTAATAGCATTGGGCAAAATGTATGTCTTGGAATTCGTCGAGCTGTTTTGGCCCTAACCTACCTTCAGTTGTTAGTTTTGAAACACTTGTGACCAAGTGCTGTCTTGTGGTATCTGCGTTGGTAGCAATGTAAATATCCGTACATCAGCAGCTAATAAGTGAAGGTATTCATTTTGGCTTTTGGAAAGGATTTCTTTCTGAGATAGAAGCCTCTGCTCGTTTGCAAATCTTTTGAGTTCTGGGGGTACTTAATGTCACGGAAATGTTTGCTTCCTGTACTTTTAGGGTAGAGGCACACACACTTGCATACTATGAGTGTGTCATTTTTTTGGCACAAGCAGCAAAAGCTGTGACGCCTGTTATCTGATTGAGCATAGCATAACGACATGAGTACATGTTGATACTCGGACTCACACAATTTTCTCATCTAGCAGTTTTTATTTACTGAGAGTGTTGTAGTTGTGTTAAATTAGCATTTGTCTCCAGGTCGGAGACCAGAAACCCCTAAACTATTAAAGTCTCCATGAAACAGTAGCAAGAAAACTTTCAATAACAATTTGATGTTTTATAACGGACATTATCTGATCAACGGATACTCTTTTGCGTTTCTTTTTTCCCTTTTAAGAAGTGAGTCCTGTCTTCATAAGTATTGTTTTTGGGGAAAAGCTTGTTATTTACTGGGTGTTTTGGGAGAATGGACGTAATGAGTAGGCTCTAATACCTCTGTCCTGTTTACAGCATCACCACACGAACACTCAGTTGCATGCCACGTGCTTGTCCGTTCAGCAAACGTGACACGCTGGGGATATCAAGCTTCATTCGCAAGTTGGCAATAAACTCCTTTAATGGTTTCCTATTGGGGAAGATCCTTGTACATGTAGATTACTAGTGCTAGGGGTTGTCGACTGTCATCATTAGTGCACAGATTACCCTGCTAATATGGGGCACCCCTAGAACAATGTTATCTACTTTGAGGAAGAAATGCATATCTGATAGGGTTAGATATAAACAAGTGCAATCTGCATGTTTTTTTTTTAAATCTCGAAAACGTCATATGATTTAAGATTCAAATGTTACTCAAGTATCTCTTCATGAGAAAGGAATATTCGAGAAGTTAACAAGGAGGAGGAGAACCATGCTTAAGTTAAGCACTATTGGAATCCACTTGGAGAAGAGGGTCTAGGGTTAGGATGAGAACAATACCCAATCATTAATAAACTGGCACCATTTAAAAGGATAAACATCGCTATTGTTGTCTATCTATATTAAATTGGCTGAGCAATTAATTGGTTGCCATGGAATCTGAAATTTCTCAGCCATCGAAACAGAAGTTGCTGTTTTTTAAGCCGTTGATAATTATAATTTTCATTTTTCAACGACAGCATGTTCTACCCTAGGGTCATCGTTTTCCTCTCCAATGCCTTAGGCACGGAGAACTGTTCCCCAGCCTTCAGAGCTGTAGGTTATCCATGCCTTAGGCATTGGATAAACTTGATAGAATATTGGCACGGGCTGTTGAAAGGCTGTCATAAAGGTGGGATATAATATCTGCTTAGTGTTTCCTGGAGGATGCTGATCCCCATAGCACACCATTGACCAAGCCAAGAGAAGGTTTCTGGTGCAAATTTGCAGGTAATGCAGTAATACGCATTAATTCGCCAAAGGCACCACCGATTCAACTCATTTCCACTACCAACATATGCAGATTTCTACCCCAAAGACGTCAGCACCTCGTGCCAATGACCACTATCAGGAACACGCTGACTAACGCCCCTGCATGTCTACTCAGATTCCATGGTGGGGATACACGTGCTTAAGAATCTAGGGGAGAAGAATTTAGAGGTGTATCATGTTTTGCTGAATAACCTTCATGTTTCCTTATTGTGTCCGCTGCCGTTTTCAGGTACTGCTGAAGAGGAGGAGGAGGAGGAGGAGGAGGAAGAGGACGACGAGATCTCTGTAACTAAACTCATGTCCTATGCGTGGCAGATAAGCGTTGGTATGGTGAGTCTCTCCCTTTGTAATCTACATGTCTTATGCGTGGCAGATAAGCGTTGGTATGGTGAGTCTCTCCCTTTGTAATCTACAATCAGTCCAGCGCCTTACCTACACTATTAGGGTTTAGGTTGAGATAAATGGAGGAGGAAATTCAAAGAATTAATTTTGCAAACTAATCTCTCTCTCTCTCTCTCTCTCTCTCTCTCTCTCTCTCTCTCTCTCTCTCTCTCTCTCTCTCTCTCTCTCTCTCTCTCTCTCTCTATATATATATATATATATATGTATGTATATTTATATATATATATATATATATATATATATATATATATATATATATATATATATGTGTATTTATATATATATATATATATATGTATATATATATATATATATATATATATATATATATATATATATATATGTATGTATATTTATATATATATATATATATATATATATATATATATATATATACATATATATATATATACATATATATATATATATATATATATATATATATATATATATATATATATATATATATATATACATATATATATATATATATATATATATATATATATATATATATATATATATATATATATATATATATATTTAAATATATATATATATATTTCATCTCTCACAACTTTCGGGATATTTATGGGAGAGCGAAGTCCATAGAGATATTTACGACATGGTCAGTCACTAAGTTTAGAAGAATGTGTAAGAAAATTTAATAGTCCTCATGGGAAAAGGACAGGGAAATGGTCATACCTATATTATATGAAGGGGATATAAAGGGGATATAAATGTGTGCCGTACAAAGGCCAAGGCCTTTTCACATAAGAGGTATATCTATTTTGTACTTATGCGCAGCTTGAATATATATATGTCAAAACTGTCTACTTGTTACTATGTGTTGCAATTTAAGGAGTATCTAGCACAGAAGAAATTCGTCCACCGAGATCTCGCAGCACGGAACGTACTAGTCTCGAGCGACAATCAAGTCAAAATCTCTGACTTTGGACTAACGCGAGATATATACGAGAACAGCATCTATCACAAATCCACTTCTGGAAAGCTGCCACTAAAATGGATGTCTATAGAGGCAATATTTGACCAGGTTTATACCATCAAAAGTGATGTGTAAGTGACTTTCTCGATAGGTATTCTTGTTTGGCGTCATTACTGTATTTGAAGGTAACAACCAAAATGTATATATGTACATGGATTTTACACATAGAACATAGCCAAAATCACACATAATACATTGTGTTCTTATTGTTGGAGAAGAGCATATTGTGGAAAATGCAGAGCTTTACCACGAGAAGACATGCATATGGAAGATACATTTTGAACCATATGTTATGTAACTGAATATGATATACATATAGTTTATTAAAATTAATGATGCTATATTTTTTGCCTGTTCCGATGTCTTTTTTACGTTTTGACCTATTACTGCTTCCAAACGATGTTTAAGCCCTATTGTATTTTTTCTACAATTATAGTTCAACGATTTGACGCCTTGCTACTTTAAAGTCAAATCACGAATATAACCCCTATTACAATAGCAGATGAGTAATACTACTCCATTTCGACCACAATAAACTGATTCTGTTTAAATGAATAAGTCGATTATGACACGTATTTATAGTGCAAGAAAACTAAGGAAATTATGGAAAAGGAAATTATGCCTGGACTTCCCAATGAATTATTGCAGTAGGAGATCTCACTTAAAACTAATATCTTTCCTCGAGTTCGCTCCTTTGATGATAACTTCTGTCAGACTTGACATTTTCCTTATCAAGCGAGGTATCCAAGCTCAGCTGTATTACTGTCATCTCAAGACCTACATATTGCTATTAATTATCGCCATTACGATGTACCTTTTAATTTTTTGTTTGTAGCTGGTCATTTGGCATTATCCTGTGGGAAATTGTAACTCTTGGTGGTTCTCCATATCCTGGCATTCCAAGCAAAGATCTCTTCAAGCTACTCAAGGAAGGCTATCGTAACGAGAAGCCGGAAAACTGCAGTCAGGAAATGTAAGTAGAGAAGCTCACCTTAACCCATTAACACTCAGAATGGCCAAAACAGGCGTGACAATTTTTGAAATACTTTTCTAACGAAAGCGTTTTTTGGAAAAGAATTGAAGGAGAAATGTTTAAGAGAAGTCGAACAATGACTCGTCTTCGAATATTTTGTTAACTTTTGCTTTATTCTCGAGTTATTTTGAAATGTATGAAAGTAGCAGACGAGACATTTAGGGGATCTCTGAGTGTGAATTGGTTAACCCATCGATTCATGCGGGCAGTCACGGCAATATTTGGAACATTTGTTTATCTGTATCTGTATGTGTATTAATTCTGAAATTGTGTATAGTCATCTCAATAATATTATTTCCAAAGGGGCAGTGATATCAAAGAACAAAATAATAGTATCCAATTAATTTTCTATTCAGTTAGCTACCGGAAGCATGATTTAAAAAGCTGAATAAAGAGTGAATATCAAATACAAACAGATGCTTTGTACATTTTAGAAAAACCTTTCTAATAAACTCAATTAGTCGAAGATGGAATGGCATCTTCTGTTATTCAATGTTCAGTGTATCATGTTCAGTGCACATGTGTCAACCAGTGCGTTTTCAGAGATACCTATCAGTCAATGGTCTGAAGTAATGTTGAAATGATTCTTAGCTGTCATTTTTGAAAAGGTTTCTATTACTTACGAATAGAGTCTTTATCTAGACATTTCAAATAGTATCAAGGGATGTGGAAACTGTGTGCTGGAGATAGTTAAGCATTCGTCAGCAGACTTCTAGGAAAAGTGTTGGCTTAGTTCTTCTATACGCACGAGCCCTGCGGGGAGGCTGCTGGCAGTAATAGCTACAAAGCGGGGATGTAGCTGAGGTCATGGTGACTTATTCCAATATGAGAGGGAAGTCTTATCAGCTCCATATTCTTCAGAGCTTCAGTACCACACGCTAGGGGGTAATTAGTCCAAATTGAGCGGCAATTATAATTGGCTAGGTATACGTTGCGTGTGGTCGGTAAATACTTAGGCCTAACTTCTGCTCACGATTTTCTGTCTAAAAACATATATTTTCCAACCTCCTCCCATAATTGTTAAGAAGAAATATATGTTTGGTATTAGGTGAATGGGCAATGGAACATTTAAAACTGCTACCAGTGTGGGTATCCTGATGGAATGTTTCCCAGAGGGAGGATGGTTTTCCCTCGGGCTCTGCCCTCGGGGAAAACCATCCTCCCGAGGGGAGACATTTCATCAGGATACCCACACTGGCATGGCGTATGTTTTAATTTACCGAACAAACCCTAATTTGGTAAAATATCCATGAAAACAACAATGACTGTCGGTAGATCCACTGGTGCCGTGGAAAAGAGCGTCTGCTGCTTTGTGTACAAGGTCAAGGTCACTAATGACTCGCACATTCCCCACTAGGCGTCACAAGTGAGAACGGTGGACATTTTTTCGGTGGACATTTCACCGGTGTACATGATGGAATGGGCAACCTTCATAAGCCAATCATGGCTTACGATTTTCACGTGAGGTATGATAAAAACAAATATGCACAATTGTTACAGCAGGAAGGGCCTGTCCCGACAGCTGTGTGGTCTAAGGCGTTGCCACTGACTGCTAGCTGGCTGTCATACCTGGGTTTGAATCCTGGCCAAGGCATATATAATATGCGAAGCGAAAGTCACGACTCAGCACGACGAGAATCGAGGCTCCAAGTTATAGCTGGGGCATGCCATTCTTCTTCCCCTTCAGAATGTTACTATATGTAGCACTGCACTAAATGTATTGAACTAGTGGATAGGTATACAACGACCACCATGACTTCTTAGTATCTTGCTTTTGGAAATTATTGTGAAAATATAAAGAAAACAGGGGCATTCTCTTCAATATAAAGAAATACAAATTATTAACTTCTTATAATGAAAACGTTCATAGATGGAAATTATTCGAATACTGTAGAACACACAATGTACGCGTCTGATTATATATAGCTATATATAAAAACTCTGTACTTTTTTTCTGTACTTTGGTGCTGTCAGCGGCGGCTACTGTCACTAACATAAAGATACGCTATGATGCGAAAACTCCCCAATTGGCTATATTTGGGGCACGCATCATATGTGTTCTACAGTACAACGAATTACAGTTATGAATGAAGGACTTTAAAGTATTTCCCCCTGTAGTGGAAGTCCCAACAGAAGAATTGCATTGTTCTATTTCAGGATGAGTATGTACGAAATACAAATGTCACTGATTTTTCAGTGCTAGGACAACACTACAGAAACGATGTAAAACCTAGAGCCATGATAACCTGTTGAAATCACACTTACCAACTGGTTGGTTTGGCTCAATATGAAAATATGAAATCCAGACCGATGTCCATCCCTTGAGTTTACTTGTTGTTTAACTTGTGACACCAAGAACTTTCCAATGCAATATGACAAAGATTGGTTGGGCAGTAAAATAGATTTCTACTTGTCCAAGACAACCAGATTTTAGTAAAATCCAACATCCTTAGAATATGGCCATATGATACATATGTGCTGAGCATAGTAGCAATAATAGTAATAATAGTCTATTGAGTATGAGAATATATATAATATAAATTAAACAAAATTATCAGGACATAAACTGTGGAAGATTATAAACTACATATACTGTGGGTAAATATATGGATTATTGTACACATACAAAAACGATACTGAAGAAGTGACATCTTGCGGCTATTGTGTGAAGTATTTTCTATTGTGCTCCTCTCTGTGCAGCTATGAGCTGATGCTGGCGTGCTGGCACCCGTGCCCCGGGGACAGACCGTGCTTCACCACCCTCAGGAGCAAGCTAGAGAGCATCCTGGAGGATAGGCGGCCCTACATGGACTTCAACATCGAGGGAAACAGTGATTACTACAAACACTATAGTTCTTCAAGGTAGGCACTGCTCTGTTACACTTCTATAATACCTCCTTTCTAAAGATGCTTTTGAATATACAGAATTATTGGTGTATAATCTATATAGGTGTATGTTTTTAAAATGCATTATCGAGATTGACTTCGCAGTTTATGCCTCAAGACTTAATTTCAGAACATAGACTATTTGGAAATTGTTGAACCCAGAACAAAACATATCATTTGTATTGTTATACCCAAGTGGCAATTGATTGTGTCATTTATATTGTTATTTGGGACAGTTGTCTTGGTCATGGAGTTTTGGTACTGAAGGGGTTAACTTGTTCACCTATCTCGGGTGAATGTTCTGGAAGGGTTTGGGTCATTCTTCATTAGTTGGGGAACTTGTGATTGACAGTGCCAGGCATATTCTGGACATCTAGAGCCTTCCAGAGCATTGAGTTGCCTATATAAAGGGGTGATTGAGTAGCAGAGGGCAGACTTTGAGAAATTACATCAGAGTGAGGGCCTCATTAGAGGACATATGGCCGAGGTACTTTACTCTTGTGTTGCTTATGGACTTCTGGAGATTAGTTGTCAACAACAGCTGTTAACTGAATGTGCTCTATCACAAGGACATATACAGGTAAGTGGATGGACTGAATATAAGTCAGTGAGTGATCTTCTTTGACAAGGATCATAGCAAGGACTGTCTGACTAGGAGAAGGCTTGATCAGTGTATCCTTTTGTTGGTATTGGTGCATTATAATTAGTGTTATTAAATTATTATTGTTGTTAATCTGTTGGTTTCTGTCATTCTTGTTATTTTTGGTTAGTAACACTTCCTTGTTACTTTTGGCAAGTAACATTATGAAAATACCTTTCAGAAAACACATGAGTTCATAATAAAGTAAAAAGGTTTATATAGAGATTTTTTTCCTTTTTCTTTGTTGGTCATTAGAAGTTTCTTTTTCATGGAAAACTCATTTATATTTGGAACATACTAAAAAACCATGTCAATGTATATTTTATAGGTGCTTTGAATCATTTAGCTGATTTGCTTTATTCTCAATTTTAATTTTTATAGTTGTTCAAATGAAGAACCGCCGGTAGTGTCGACCAAGAAGTCTGAGGACGATGCTCGCCATGCGGATAATGCCTCAACCTCTAGTGCAGAGAGCACCGTAATCCTGGAAACAAAACTGCCGAAGAGAGAGATGCACAACCCGCCAGCTCCTGGCTTAATAGTCAATAATCCGGGTTACGAGTCACACGTGGTGGGCGATAATAGGCTATCTGATCCTTTGTGTGTTGAACAGCGTCTTGATGGTGTTGATAATGACTCGGTTTTCTACAGCGACTCGGAGGAACATGTGACCCCAACAAAGGTACAATCACAGACAACCTTTGATGGCTGTGATAGCACGCCACTAATCTCAAAATCAGAGGAAAGAAAGCCATACCAAACTAACATCACCAGCCCAATATTGGCACAGCTAAAGTCTGAAATGAGAACTCCAAAATCCTGTGAATCACTGCTGAAAAATCGCCTGCTTAAATCAGTCTCTCAAAGTGCCTCAGATCTAGATAAAGTGGCCTCGCACACCAGGTATGTACAGTCGTCTTGGCGGAGTGTCACCGATATACAACTCAAGGTGGGGAATTTTAACATGAGTGAGGTTTGAGGTCAAGGCTGCAGAATAAGCCAGCACTGGACACGCCGCAAGTTTTATATCTAAGATGAAATATTGGTCTTAAATCAATTTTCATCTAATTGGAGATGTATTGAATTCATTACAACGATTTAATGCGATGCCATTCTGATAGCATGGATATTTTGATATGTATGCTTATCTGGTGATACCTCAGACCATGCTTTTCTGGTGATAACATCAAACCAGTATTAGGTTAAAAATAATATCCTTGAATCCATGGAGGACTATATTCTACATAAGGATGTGCATTGTTCCTGTAAATAGGGGATCGAGCGACCGCGCAGCATATGACGTCATAATGAAATGTATGGAAAGAAGACAGACATTCAAAATAATAAAAATGATAATGAGTGAATGTGATGCGTGTGTGTACGGCCCTACGCTTGTCATTACGTGAAATGTGCACTCATCGTCTAGTCTCCACACAATCGTGTCCTCACACGGTAACTGCTGGTGCGAAAATAGCAAGACGACTCACAGCTAAGTCCATGGCTGCAGCCTAGAAAGGGAACAAGATAACAAGATTCCACAAAAGAATGGTCTTTGGAGAAAGGAAAGAGCGGCGGTAAAATAATGGTGGGTGTAGAGTGAAGTTGTGATATATCTGTGTGCCTTTTTGTATTTATGGGTGTAACTTGTTTTTATGAATGTATGCAACTGCCAAAAGTATATCTACTGCTATATATAGAGAGCTTACTTCTACTCTTTCCCTTCACAATGATGTTAGGAAGAAAGTTTTAAATTCCTAATTTACAATATAAACCGATATCTAAATACCTT